>SNQJ01S0231261.1:2159-14230 GCA_010110895.2 Picea sitchensis | reverse complement strand
ACTACATGACTAAATGGGTGGAAGCCAAGGAACTCCACAGAGTGACTGAAGAAGCAGTTATAGATTTCTTATTTAAAGACATCTTCACCAGATTTGGAATGCCAAGAGAATTAGTTACAGATGGAGGACCTCCTTTCACTTCTCACGGGTTCAAAGCCACCCTTCAGAAATACCATATTCAGCAGAGAATGACTACAGCATACCACCCCCAAGCCAATGGATAGGTGGAAAGCACAAACAAAGTAATATAAGCCATTCTCACAAAAACAGTGAAGAAAAATAGAAAGGATTGGTCCTACAGGATCCCTGAAGCACTATGGACCTACAGAACTACCTGGAGAAAGACTACAGGATTCTCTCCCTATGAATTAGTCTATGGAAAGAGTGTTGTCTTTCCTGTGGAATTTGAGATAAAAACCTTAAGGACTGCTTTAGCTGTCAACCTTGATTTAACCGATGCACAGGCAGCCAGGTTGCAGTAGCTTAATGAACTGGAGGAGAAAAGACTAGATGTCATTCAGCAAACAACCATAATTCAACAACAAAGATCAAAATGGCATGACAAAAATATCAAGAACAAGCAGTTCCAAAAAGGTAATTGGGCCCTACTGTATGATTCCCAGTTCAAATAATTTCAAGGGAAATTGCGTACAAGATGGCTTGGGCCTTACGAAGTAGACACAGTTTTCCCCAATGGAACAGTAAGGCTCCTCACAATCGATGACTCCAAAACCCTGTTACTTGTAAATGGTCATCGGCTCCGTCTGTATCAGCGACCAATTTCTAAAGAATATTTTAAGGCCACATGCATGGCAGATGCTCATTTTCTCTTCGTTGAGGGGTTTCCTACCCCTAATAGCAATTAATTCTTTTAAGTTAATTTTCTTTAGTATTAGATTAGATTAGATTTTATTTACTAATAATCCCTGTCAAGAAATACCATGCTACAGTCGATTTTTGCAGATTCCCGATTGAAGCACAGACACTAGGAGAGGACGATCCTACTTCAAAGAGACAAGCTTTCACGATGCTGAAACACCACTGTTCAGCACTTTCGACTTTCTTCCGATACTGAAACACCACCGTTCATCACTTTTGACTTTCTTCCGATGCTAAAACACGACCGTTCAGTACTTTTGACTTTCCTTCATTACCGAAATACCAGTGTTCCGCACTTTTCATTCTTCCCACTCCCAAAACACTACAGTCTGCCATCTCCTCACCATCCTTCATCGACGAAACAACACCGTCCAGCAATTGTTTCACCTTTTCTTTTCCATTGCTGAAACACCATTGTCAGCAACCCTTCATCATTTTCCCCAATGCTGAAACACCACTGTTCAACACTTTTCATTCTTCCCACTCCCAAAACACTACAGTCCGCCATCTCCTCACCATCCTTCATCGACGAAACAACATCGTCCAGCAATTGTTTCACCTTTTCTTTTCTGTTGTTGAAACAACATTGTCAGCAACCCTTCATCATTTTTCCCAATGCTGAAACACCACTGTTCAGTACGTTCAACTTTCTTCTGATGCTGAAACACCATCGTTCAGCACTTTTGACTTTCTTCCGATGTTGAAACACCATCGTTCAGCACTTTTGACATTCTTCCGATGTTGAAACACCACCGTTCAACACTTTTGACTTTCTTTCGATGCTGAAACACCACCGTTCAGCACTTTTGACTTTCTTCCGATGCTGAAACACCATTGCTCAGTAGTTCTTCATCTAGCAATTGTTTCGTTCTTCTCTGTTGCTGAAACACCAGTTTTTCAACATCATCTGTCAGCAAGATTATAGTTGATCCTTCTAGTCAGCAAACCCTCGACACAATTCATCTATTAGATCAAAAGTCTCCGCCATGACCGGACTACCACGGACAGACACGATATTTTGTTTGCAGAACGAATCAAAAGGTAAGGCGAGGTATGTAAATTTTATGTAATTCAGTTAGACTATAGTTAATGGGAAGAATCTATATCATTATGACCACTCAAGTGCAATCATTACTACCCGCACTTGACGGGAGGGGAGTACATGTCAAATCTTTAATACCATCATTTCACACAAATTCACCGCCGTCACCCCTATTTCACCACCCTTTCGCACATTTGACCCCCATTTTGCATAACGTCGCTTGGAAAACTCACTCTGCGCAGAAGCTGATACTCAAACTCTTGACGCTGTATCTTACCGAGCTAGTAGCCATGGGAGGATCTATCATACGGAACAAACCCGCCACCACAGTGTTGTTAGAGCATTATCTAGCAGCTTATCAAATCTTTCAGTAGGCAGGATGGCTCAGTTACTTCCAGAGACTCCAGTGGTACAATGAACAACAGGTCCTGCAATTTTCCCTAAACCTTCAGGAGGACCATTCCGTCGTCGAAGGAGTTCAAATTTCAGTAATAGAGGATGATATAGCAAAGGTCTTAGGTCTCCCTATCAATGACACTCGCATATTCAGCAGAAAACATATCATTCAGAATGTGCAACAGAACTTCTTCTTGCCAGAAGAACGAATTGTACTTAAAGGCCGAGGCATTCACCTCAGCTCATTGCCACCTCCATGGCCGGGAGTTGCAAGATTCATCAAGAATTACCTAACCTGCGAGGGCCGATACCAGGTAGTTTATTAGCACGATTTCTTTTTGTTATCCCATTTAAGGCACAATCGTCGGGTCAATATTCCTTATTATTTGCTGGGTTGTCTGAAAAATATGGCGCATTACTGCAGAAAGGCTAAAGATCCCACCCTGTCACTTACCCACCACCGTCTTGTCCAATTTCTCATCCAAAGGGGATTTTCTCAACAAAACCTTCCGCTAAATAACCCGCCCATAAACCCACAAGTAGCTGCTGAAATCCCTGAAAACCCCCAGGAGCAGCAACAGCAAAATCCCCCTGACTCCCCAGAAAGACCCAATAGCCCACCTACAGAACCAACCGGACCAACAAATCCCTCTGCCACACCAAGACTGCCTCATACCTTACCCGAATCATCCACTCCCTCCCTTCATATTCTTAGTGATGATTCTGAGCCGGACATTTCCCCCTGCCCCATCATTGAGGAAAGACCCTCACGAAAACAAAAACAAATTCCCATCTTTCCGCCATTCTTACGGAAAAAGTGAACAAGGGCCTTAACAAGGCCACCCATTATTGCCACTACCCTAGATTCCCAACCCATTCGACTGATACCCCGTACATCTCCAACTTCCCAAATCCCGGGATCTTTGCCTGTCCCACCCACGGGCACTGAAACACAAGAACCAGATGCCTAGGGTGGTGCGCCATCTTTCCTTTCAAACCCTGTAGATGAAACACAAGAACCAACTACCCATTCAGTGGCTGAAATACAAGAACCAACCATAGCTTCCACACAAGAACCAGCTACGACTGAAACACAAGAACTAACCGCTGACATTGAAATTGAGATACAGGAATTAGAGACCCCGGGTGCTGCAACACCATTCTCCTCAAATAAAGTAGCTGAAACACAAGAACCAGCTACCCATTCAGTGTCTGAAACACAAGAACCAGCCATAGCTACCAAACAAGAACCAGCTACGGCTGAAACACAAGAACCAGTCGCTGACATTGACATTGAAATTCAGGAATCAGAGTTCGAAGGTGCTGAAACACTACTCTCCTTACACCAAGAGGCTGAAACACAAACATCAGTTGCCATTCCTGTAGCTGCTCCACAAGAACCAACTAATGAGGCTATGACTGCCACACAAGAACCAGTCACCTCTCAATCTGAACCAACAATGGTCGATGTATTGGAAGAAAACGAGTTTTTAAAGTCTCAATTGGAAGCATATCAGCAAGAACTAGGAAGGGAAAAGGAAGCATATGAAAAAGAATTAAATCTGTACACCTTAGATCGAACAACAACCTTATCAAAGGAGACTACAGAGAGCTTTTGTAAAGAATATATGTGTTGCCAATGTGGAGATATTTACTACCAAGCAGGCTATAAGGTAATTCAGGTCCCAGTGCCAGGAGCAGCCCCTATTCCTTCACCTTTTGTAGCCAAGGAATAACCTACTGCAACACAAGAACCAGCAGGCCCTCCTAAGCTCAAGACTGAACCTGCTGTAACACAAGAACCAACAGGCCCTCCCAAGCTTAAGACTGAGCCCTGCATTGCAACAAAAGAAGCCCCTACATTTGTCAACAAGGTTGTACAGACAATGCCTATGGAGGAATTTACACCTCCCAACCAGATCAATCTCTCCACTTCCAGGGAACAATCTACTCAAACCTTACCTCATCCCACTACTTCCAATGCTGAAACACAGACTCGGCTATGGGATGAGCAGACAACAATACAGAAATGGAAGAAAGAATATGCTGAAACACAGGCCAAAAACCTGCAAGTGCACAAACAAATCTGGATAAATCACACTTTCTCAAATTGGGAAGCTCTAGAGAAGATACATGAGGAAGCTCGTGCCCTCAAGAAATAGAACAAGGAGTTAAAAGGTAGAATGGCCCGAGTATTTGATTTGGTACAGAAACTACTGGCCACAAGAAATCCATCTTGCAACTACTCCTTATTCCTTATAGAGCGACTCACATTGTTTCAGATCAAATCCATTATAGAAGGTAAACCTCATGGAGTACTACACCCAGCAGATTTTGTCAAAACATTTATAGCAGCCTCTACTAGGGATCAACACCTCCTCTGTGAGGCATATTTCCACAACGAAGCCATCCCTGAGAACAGGCAGCTGAACCTCAATCCCCTTGTTGGGGACATTCAGATTCGAGCGTTCACCTCCTTTCTCCTCAATCAAATCATTTGGCAAGATGACTTTTTGGCTGCCAAGCACAATGAAGATAATCGCCTCCTCTGGATAAGACCAGAACCTCAGAAGGCAGCCACCTTTGTCAGAGAATATTATGAGTTTTTAAAACAACAAGGGGTGACTGAGCATGTTCAACAGCTACAATTAGAAGTTCTCCAGTATTTTCAGCACATCATCAGATCCATAGAGATTCCTTCCCTCCAGGCCAATAACCTGTTTTGGCAGCAATCCACCGAAAAGAGACAACAACACAATCCTTTTAATCCTACCAACCTTGAGGTAGCAATTTCCAGGGTGCCTAACTACATCCAGTGTATTCAACACTGTGTTGAAAACTGGATAGGGTACCGGTTTTATTTTCCTATCCTCTGGTTGCCAATAGAAAGGTATCAAATCAAGTATAAGCTACCTAAGAAGACAGAAACAACAACATGGAAAAGATTACAACATGTCCAAGGGTTCAGAACGCCAACGGACAGTACCTCCCAGAGCTACAGCCTGAGTAATTTACATGATCAGAGTCGGTATTCAGACTCTGACTCAGAGTGACGTTGCCTGAGGACATGCAACACCTTGAGTTGGGGGGGATGTTAGGACCACATAATGTACCTTTTTGCCTATACTTTTTGCAACTATTATAATCTTGATCACCCATATTTAAACTCATACTATCACTTTATCTAATCATTTCAAAGGTATACATCATCCCTTCTCATTACTATACATTTAATCTGTTTTACATAATATTTTACATCACTCTCGTACTTAACCAATTGATTAGAAATGTACAAGTGTTCAAATTGCAGATTAGCATTTAAAGCCTAATGCCGAAACACATAACCGTTACATAGTCCAAGGTCGTAGATGCTGAAACACACAGTTGTTACACAGTCCAGAGCTGCAGATGCTGAAACACAAAGCTGTTACACAGTCCAGAGTCGCAGATGCTGAAACACAGAGGAAACAGCCAGGACCGACGATGCTGAAACACAGAGGAAACCGCCAGGACCGACGATGTTGAAACACAAGGAAGTCGTTACATTCAACGGTCAACAAGCACCAACCGTCGCTCCTACATAATAATGCCGACACAGTCAAGAGCGCAATTCACGTGGCTGAAATAGCCCACAAATTGCGATGGTGAAATAGAAATCAACAGCAACGAGAAGAAGTTGTTACTCCAGCTGTAACAACAATACCTCCTTCAGCACCTGTAATAGTATTTTGTTGCACGGGACTAGGACATCCTATTCTGGTTTAGAAAGTAGATCCAACTAAAGATAGGACTCAGATACACACTGTAATTTTTGATCAATTGTATCAAAGAGGTTCCCTCTTTAAATAAGAGGAAATCATCATTCGAGGAAGCCAAGTTTTATGTATTGAAAAGCTTCAGAGAGAGAGAGACGTGTTTCATTTTTCAGACTGTAATATGATATTTTGTTGGATGAATAAAAGACTGCTTTGAGTATCCTTCTCTAGATTTCTCGTTTCAGGGGAATCTTATGAGAAGGGAGGGCCCACCTTCTTCACAAGATTCACCCGTTAGTTTTAGAGTGTGTTAGTATAATATCTGTTATGCGTGATTAACTTTCATATGCTAAAACACTACTTTTAATGAATCCTTCTTTGCTGAAACACTACTGAACTCTGTCTTGTTAAGTTTATCGAATGTTACATTCTTTGCAATCTTGTGTGATGATTTTATGAAGCTAGCCAGAGACTGGGTTAAGGGTTCCTGCTTAGAAAGGAAGGGATCAGAATATCTTGTTCTCTGTAGATTTCAATTACTTCTGTAAGTGTGCTAGCCAGAGACTGGGTTAAGTGTTCCTGCTTAGAAAGGAAGGGATCAGAATATCTTGTTCTCTGTAGACTTCAATTATTTCTGCGAGTGTGCTAGCCAAAGACTGGGTTAAGGGTTCCTTCTTAGAAAGGAAGGGATCAGAATATCTTGTTCTTTGTAGATTTCAATTACTTCTGCAAGTGTGCTAGCCAGAGACTGGGTTAAGGGTTCCTGCATAGAAAGGAAGGGATCATAATATCTTGTTCTCTGTAGATTTCAATTATTTCTGCAAGTGTGCTAATCAGAAATAGGGCTCAGGTTTCCTGCTTAGAAAGGAAGGAATTAGATGGCCTTGTTCTCTTCTAGATAGAGTTATCTTTCTCTGCATTACTATTTTCATGAAAGAGTGTTAATCAAAAACAAAGTGTTGAAGTCTCTGTTTGAGAATAAGGGTCTTGTTCTCTGATTGCAGAATAGTTGTTCTTTCCTGTTGCAAGTGTTATTTTAATGTAATCCAGGATTCTTTAAATTAATCTTTAATATCTGCAATAGGTAGGTTGCTTCCTGTGATTTAATCAGAGCTTCAGTTCATTCAAGGCAAGTGTGTTGAGTATAGTTTCTTTTACTACAACTCTAAGTTGCTTTTGGAATTGAGCATATATAGTGCGTGGTTATCTTTGAGATAAACAGACTTCCTTGGGTTGATAATTTATGTATCACTTGGTTGTTTGAATCAATTAAGCAATTATAGTGACCAACATGCGTCTTAGAGAATACTCTTGCGCACACTCCTTGCAGAAATCTTCAGACGCCTCTGAGTGTTGAATTTCCTTCGACCCTGCGCACACCTGCAACAGTAGTCTTTAATATTCCACTCAGGTCGACAACCCTGAGACTTCGCTCAGCCTGCACACTCCTTGCACAGCTCCTATGCCCAACTGCACTTTTGAATGAACGAGAACAAAAGCTACCCTATCTGAACCTTTTTCAATGCACTCCTTGCAGACAATTTGACTGCACTCCTTGCAGGGACCCTGGTTCAGATAGAGAAACAATTGAAACTCATTCCTACTTCCTTTCAGACTTCAAACTCAAACCATGAAATCATATACACAGCATATAAAGAAAATGTATAACAGGAAGCAAACATTCACAGGCATAGCATTCAACATCAATACACAGAGAACAAACACAAAACCATGAATTTGAATCAAACTCTTTCTATTAATCCAAATATCTATACATGGGTGTTCTTACATAGCTCTCTGCTTCTTCTCTATGCTCCTCTCATACTAATGCTACAATACACAATGAGGGTGTCTATATCCCGTTTCCCTCTTGCACTCTAAATCTGTCTAATCTAGAATTAAATTCTATCTACCTGCATTAACTACTATAAATGATTTCTACCTACTAAGGACGAGAGAAAATTGCTCAAGGTCCGTTTACATCATACAAAGACACTCCTTCTTAATAGATTCATTTAAGATGCCACATCAATTTCAAGGTGATTTCAAAATTTGTGTTGGCGTTCATCAAGCTGTCTTTTGCTTCTGCGCTGGCTCGCTTGATGTTGGCGATGCTCCTACATCATACTCCCTGGCTTGAAAATTTTCGTGGGCTCCTGTCCATGAGCTCGTGCACAGTCCGTCCATGCCTCTGTATTTCTGCTTCATTCTCCCAGCTGGCATCTTCAACTGGATGGCCTTTCCATTTGACCAGATATTCAAAATATTCTTTCCGCCTAGTTTTCTTGCTTACTCTCTTGTCCAGTATGCATTCCATCTGCGGCTTATCTGCAACTGGCATCTGTTTTGTCCACTAGATCACTGGCTTCTCATTCCCTATCCCTGCTTCCTCAGCCTTATATGGGTACAAATCAAAGATATTGAATATCAGATAAATTTCGACCCCATCAGGTAATTCAATCTCGTAAGCATTCGCCCCAAATTTCTTCAAGACCCTACATGGTCTGATTTTCTTCATCTTCAATTTATTATATGTTCCTCTCGGGAACCTTTCTTTTCTCAAATGTGCGAGAACCAAGTCACCAACCTCAAACTGAAGTTGTCTCTTGTGTTGATATGCTCTGCACTTATATTCCTGACTTGAATTCTGCAATCCCTCTTTCACCTGACTGTAAAGTTCCTTCATCGCCTCTGCGAATTCTTCTGCACTAGCACTCCTAGTCGCAATCTGTTCTGAATCTCTCAGTTCAGAAATTCCTCTCGGCTGCATGCCATAGACAATCTGAAATGGACTATGCCCTGTACTCCTGATAACCGAGTCGTTATAAGCAAATTCTGCCTGTGGTAATATGTTGTCCCACTGGCTGTGGTGTTCTGTCACCAAGCTTCTCAGCAAGTCTCCTAGACTTTTGTTCACCACTTTTGTCTTTCCATCCATCTGAGGATGATAAGCTGAACTAAATGACAAGTTAGTTCCAAGATTCTTCCATAAGGTCCTCCAAAAATTCCCTATGAATTTTGTATCTCGATCCGAAACTATACTTCTTGGAAAACCATGAAGTCGAATGACTTCTTTGAAAAACAGATTCGCAATGTGAGTCGCGTCACTAGTCTTCTGACATGGAATGAAGTGTGCCATCTTGGAAAATCTATCCACCACAACAAAGATTGAATCAAAACCTCTTTGTGTTCTTGGCAACCCCAATATGAAATCCATGTTGATTGCATCCCACGGCCTTTCTGGTATGGACAATGGTTGATAAAACCCCGCATTCTATTTCCTTCCCTTCGAATGCTGGAAAATTCTGCATCTGTCTACGAATATCTTGACATCTGCTCGCATTCCCAGCGAAAAATATGACTCATTCAACTTTGTGAATGTCTTGTCATGACCAAAGTGCCCCGCCAATCATCCATTGTGTTTCTCCTTCAACAAATTCTCCCTCATGGAGCATTTCGGAATACACGGTTGATTACCTCTAAACAGTAATCCTTCCTGGATCAAGTACTCTACCCATTGGCTTCTATCCCTGAGAATTGGATTCTCAACTGCTTCATACGCCTCCTTAAAATCCTGATCTTCTGCATACATGTCCCTGAGATCATCAAAACCCAATGTTTTGACCTTGAACTCCTGCAATAGCAAACACTTCCTGCTCAAAGCATCAACAACTTTGTTATCAGTACCAGAAATATGTTTAATCACAAAAGTGAAGTTCTACATATACTCAACCCATTTGACATGTCTCTGATTCAAATTTTCCTGTTTAGTCACAAACTGCAATGCATGATTATCACTGTATAAGACAAATTCTTTCGGGATCAAGCAATGCCTCCATTTCTTCAATGCCTGGATAATAGCATAAAACTCCTTATCGTAAGTGGAGTATTTCACTTTCACTTCATTTATCTTCTCGCTGAAGTATGCTATCGGCCTGTCTTCCTGACTTAAGACTGCCCCTATTGCAAATCCACTTGCATCGCATTTCACCTGAAATGTCTTCTAGAAATCTGGCAACACCAAAATTGGTTGTTCCGTGATCTTCCTCTTCAATAGATTAAAACTCTTCTCAGCCTCTTCTGTCCAATGAAAATACTTGTGTCTTTTCTTCACTATGTCCATCATCGCTGCACTAATTCCACTGAAATCCCTGATGAATTTTCGGTAGAAACTACCTAATCGGTGAAAACTTCTCACCTCAAAAACATTCTTCGATGATGGCCAATTCTTGATTACCTCCACCTTATCTGGATCCATCCTCAACTCATTTGCAGAAATAAAAAATCCCAAGTAAATGAGCTCTATCTTCATGAATGAGGACTTCTTCATATTTATCAACATCTTCTCCTGCTGTAACTTCTGCATCACTGTAGCCAAATGCTTCAGATGCTCGGCCACTGTTTTACTGAAAACCAGTATGTCATCCAAATATATGATAACGAAGTTTCCAATGAACTCCTTCAGGACTTTGTTCATCAACCTCATGAAGGTACTCGGCACATTTGTTAAGCCAAATGGCATAACAAGCCATTCATACAACCCCTCGTTGGTTTTGAATGTTGTTTTCCACTCATCACCTTCTCTCATGCGGATTTGATAATAACCGCTTTTCAAATCAATCTTTGAAAAATACTTTGCTCCACTTAAGAAATCCATCAGATCATCCATTATTGGCAATGGGAATCTGTACCTGATGGTTATCTTGTTAATCTCCCTCGAGTCAGTACACATCCTCCAGCCTCCGTCTTTGTTCAGACTGAGTATTGTTGGAACAGCACATGGACTCAAGCTTTCCTTGACCAAACCTTTGTCCAACAACTCCTGGACTTGTCTTTTGACCTCTTCATTCTCTTGCAGTGTCAATCTGTACACGGCTCTATTTGGAAAACTGGCTCCTGGTATGAGATCAATGTGATGGCTCACACTTCTGATCGGTGGCAATGAACGAGGTAGTTCATCCACTACTATGTCAACGAACTCTTCCATCAGTTCCTGAACTTCTTCCGGTAAATCATCCAACCTTGTGCTGGTCAAAACAATTTTTGGTTTCCTGACCACAATGAATTGTGGTTCCTCCTTCTTATTAACCTCTGTAAGAAGTTCATTCCCACTCATGAGAAGTATTGTGTTGCTTACTTCTGGTTTCAACTCCTTATCCTTAATTGGAAGCAACATGTGATTCCTCCCATTCTTCTCTAGGGTGTATGTGTTCATTCTCCCGTCATGAATCACATTCCTGTCATATTGCCATGGTCTACCCAGCAATAGATGACAAACATCCATAGGAATGACATCACACAAGATCTTATCATTATATCCTCCTATCTTGAATTCAACTAAACATTGTTTAGTGAAAGTTACCTGATGTCCTTTTTGTAACCATGAAACTCTGTATGGGCTTGGATGATCAGTCGTCTCCAGCTCCAGCTTTTCCACCATCTCCGTAGAAATGATATTATCCGTGCTACCACTATCCATGATGACCTTGCATACCCTGTCCTTGGTCTTGCAAGCAGTCCTGAAAATTCTGGTTCATTGGAATGAACTCCCCACCTCCTTATCTGGTGTCAAAAGAGCTTTTCGCGTCATCAGCGATCTTCCGCCTTCAGTGTCTTCTGCCTCAAAATCTCGCCTCTGTGCTTCGGTGATGTGAGCTTCTCCACTTTATTTCTTTTTATCTGGAAACTCGTAAGATTTGTGTCCATTCTTTCCACATGTGAAGCATGTTATTACTCCACCCCTTCCTCTTCCTCTACCTCTAGTACGAGGAAAAGTGTTATTGTCAGCATAATCTCCTCTCTGCTCAGTATGCTGCCCTCGCTGTGAGGTTCCACCTCTCTCAGTTCGAGTCCGAGGCTTCTTCTAGTCTTCTTTGGGCTTCTGATATTTGTCTTGGGCAACTGATTTACCTCTGGGCTAACTTCTGCCTCGGCCTCTCTGACTCTGCTTTCGGCTCAGCTTCTCTTCCGCTTTCAGAGCTATCTGATAAGCATCTTCA
>SNQJ01S0231260.1:0-14213 GCA_010110895.2 Picea sitchensis | reverse complement strand
ATATTACATTTGATCTTTGCAATAATCATTTTGTGGAGCCTAAAATGATATTCACCGGATGTGGTTGTAATCTTTTTAATGCACGACTCTCTAGACACATTGCATCTTCAAACTTTACATCCATACTACACAACAAGAATAACTACCATTTTTTTCTTATCCCATATTTACTAAATGAATGCACCATTTTATTATTAATAAATTAAACTAAAAACTAAACAATTATTCTAATTTCTACCTAAATTTATTCTAATTCTATTTATATGTACCATATAATCATATCAAGTTGTTTGTTTATATATAGTAACAACAACCACTTTATAAAAGTAGTTGATATATGCCTATATAATAATATTGTATTAATTAATTATTAATGTATATATTAATAATTTCATATCAAAAAACATTTAAATTTAATATATTAATATATTAAATAAATTCAATAATTTATTAAAAACTATTACTTAAATTTTTGCTATTAGTACATTCATATGATTTCTAAATTACCAACTTAATGTATTGATTTATTAATTTAAATTACTAATATATTGCCATTAATAGTTTAATACAATTTATAGTAATTGTTATTACTATAATTAATTTAGTAATTTAAATTAATGTATTAATTTATTAGTACAATGTCTAAATTAATATATTAATGATTAATGTATTAAATAAATAATACAACTTATAAAACTTTATGTCTCAATATAAACTAATATGTCTCTAATATACTCATGTTATTACTCTAATTTCAAATTTAAATTAATGCTATTAATTATATACTAAATATATTAAGTACATGGTAAGTTATTACTTTCTGATGGGTGCTACTGTGTACAATGCGTGGACAGTTCACTTGGAGGCTATGTAGCCAAACTACAATGAAGTTGGCTTCCCAATGCACTCTCAAGACATTACCTCTGTTTTTAACGTAGCCGTCACACCCTACGAGCACACTTGCGTCAACCTCACACGAATTCAGAATTTCCTGAGTGCGAGAAACTTCATGATACTTCATGTAGGTCACCTCAATGGGGCCACTCTTCCTTCTCGACATGGCACCCTACAACCGATATTGGGCATACCTTTTCCTCACTTGCTCCTTCTCAAGGATCACTAGACATTTTGTTCTTTCAATTTCCTCCTCCTTCCTCTGAGCATTCTGCACTTGGCCTTACGGACCTCAGGATGATGCCTCACCCTTCTTCTTCTCCTTTGTTTTTTCCATCCCAGACCGTTGACAACCCTTGCCATGCCCCATCTGAGAGGTAAATCTAGGAGAGGGGCAACCTGGTATGCAACCAGGGGAAAGGAGGTGCCCAATTCCGACCCTCCACCTAAAAATGAAGCTATCCCCATCTTGGCTCCTATATTATCTCCCACTCCCACAGAACCACTTCAAGAAGCCACCCCATACCTTTCACCGCTCTCAAACCCCTTCAACTGCCGAGTAGAGTGGTTTGACACCCTTGGGAATTCACTCACACATGCCTCCTCGGCCACCCTCCTTCTCCACCCTCCCCTCTCACCATGGGGTTGGAATTCACCTCCTTCCCTCACCCCTTCCATCCTCCTATTTTGACTCCCCACTCTTCTCTACTTGCAACAAATGCACTGACCGAGAAGCAATCATAGCTTCACTGAGCGACCTCACCAGAGGACAGAAGGAAGTCAAGACTGCACTTCTAGATTTGCAGAAGAAGGATGTTGAACGATGGATTCGGGTGGACATTTTGATGTCCTTTATACAGGACCTCCGGATGTGCAATTGCGCATCAAGCATAAAACCCAACATCCTGCCTTCGTGGGGACCAAGGCTTGGTCCAGTTTTGTACCGGTTTGAATATGTTTATTTCTAGTTAGCCATGGCAAGATATCCTACTTTGTTTATTTTACCTCTCAGCACTTCACCATGCGCAACATTGTAGTTTTTTTCCATGTCATACTCCATTCTTTTTGGACAAGTGGCACTCTAATTTTTGGACAAGTGACAAATGTTGGGATTTCCCCGTGATGTGGGCACCATTTCGTGCATGCCTAGACTCCACAGGCAATTTGTAATTTTTCCAAGAAGGCTCTAATACAAACACTAATTTACAAAAAGAAAGAGTAAGTTATTACTTAATACAATTCTAATTTAAACTATTTAATATATTAAGTTATTACTAATATAACTTAATTTAAATAACTTAATTTATTACTTAATGTATTAATTTAAATTACTAACTTAAAGTATCAATGATCTAAATTAATTAATTGTAAAACATTAATATAATGTCTAAATTAGCACACATTAATATATATTGTAATGTACACATGTAAAATTAATAATGTATTAATTAATTAGTAATGTTATTAATAATACTAACAAAAACCGACTAATACATTAAAAATATTAAAGTATTACATTCTTTAAATTAATAATAAATACACAAAGTATTTATACCCATTAAAGTAATACATAATATGATACTGATACATTGATAAATTAATGACACATTAATAATATAATACTACATTATACAAATAATACCTGGTAATAATGTATTAACTCATTATTATAATGTGAAATATATCATAGTTAATATATTTATACATTATTGATTATTAATATATTAATAAAGTATTAATATATTAAAATAATTCATTTATAAATTATTAACGTATTAATACAAGTATTATATTAATGTATTCAAATATAAATTAAAAATAATATATTAAAAGATATTAACATATTGATGAATTGAAAGTTAATTAGTGTATACTAATTGATTAATACATTAATATAATATCTAAATTAAAGTATTAATATATATTGTAATGTACAAATATAAAATTTTTATTGTAGTAATTAATTTATGTTAATAATATAATATATTAATAACCATCATACATTAAAAACATAAAGTATTTCAAAATACATTAAAGTATTATTAATAAATTAATAAAGTATTATACAATAATAAAATAACATATTAACAAGGTAACATACATTAATAAAGTAATAAAGTAATGATACATTAATAAAAGTAATGGTACAATAATAGCAAGATTAGCCTTTGGCTAGAAAGTCATAGTAAAAGAGCTAAAAGCCAGGCCAAGTTTAGGAGATATCATTCAATTTTGGACCATCTTGTTACCTTTTAGGATCATTGCAGAGATTTATACTAAAACCACCTTTTGTTGTTTTGTTGACTTTTAGAAAACTTTTTGACATGGTTCCTAGGAAAACCTTTTGAATAGGTTGGAAGAGATAGAAGTGTCTCTCGAGTTGAGGTTTTCTCTAATAAGGATGTATGAGAACGTATATTACTAAATTTAAAAACATTGAGGGCTGGTCAAAGAGATTAACTACAGAATATCATAGCGTCAAACAAGGTTGTCCCTTGTCCCCAATTCTTTGCATATACATTGACAAGTTAGAAAATGTTTGAAAGCAGGTTGTGTCGGCCCTACTCACTAGTATAGTCATCGATATTCTTCTTTATGTCGATGATATCATTCTATGGCAAGGAGTCCCCATGATCTTGAAACCAACTAATAATCCTCAAGGAGCTTTTCTCCAATATGGGTATGAACATATTATTGATATTACTAAGGTCATGATTATTAAAATCCAATAAGATCTATTGTGATACCTTTGTATATGAAAACAAATAACTTGAGAAGTGGACTTACACAAATATCTTGGTACCTCATATTCACCACAAGCTCAATTGGAATTATAGATTGAGAAAAGGATTATTAATGGGATAAGGACATTATGGGCTTGAAACAATTGTAAATCAACAGACCTTTGGATTTGGGATAATAAGAAACCTCTTGAGACTCTTGTTACACTTGTTATTTTATATGGATGTGGAAGTCTAGGGTTGTAGTATTTCTCGTGAATCCTCGAGAAAGATGAGAAAATACAAACCATTTTATAACCTATATAACTGCAATTAAAGGAGATACACCCTATCCCATCCTCCTCCTGAAACAAGCCTCCCCCATTGAGAGCATGGCTATGAACATATACCTAATTTATAAAGGTATTAAAGTTTTAATATTACATTAAAGGATGTAAGTAAAACACATTTTCATACATTATTACATACATACAAAATATTAATCATGACCATGACAAAGCATGATACCAAGGCTGACCATGATTATGACTATGGTTAACTTTAATCATAGAAGACCACACAAAATCATGCCCATGACTATGGGTGGTGTGTGTATTGAAATGCTCACACAATGATGCTTGATTATACTTGCATTGCAACAAATGGAAATGTTTATGACAATGGGGAAACCATGTCTCGATATCATATATCCCTCACATCGTCCTACATTGTGATATTGGGAATGTTTATGACAGTACGACATCGGGAAATGTTTGTATCATTGTGGACATTGAGAAATGTTCATCACAATGTGACATTGAGAAATGTTAGTCACATTATGATGTTGGGAAATGTCTTCATCGGTGCCGTATTACGTTTGAACAAACCACATTGCGATGTTGGAAATGTTCATCACATTGTGATATTGAGAAATATTCATCAATTTTATGACGCTAGAAATGTTCATCAATTGGTACGCGTAAATATTCACAATCCGATGTCAATGGCGTTCCTCGACATTGCAGAGAAATGTTCATTACATTACAACGTTGGGAAATGTTTGTCACATTGTGACGCTAGAAATGTTCCCACACCCTTGCGACGTTGGGAAATGTTCAATACATTTCAGTAAATGTTACCGTTCGTAACATTGAGATGTTGGGAAATGGTCATGAAAATGAAAAAATTGTAAATGTTCGCGATAAGACAGTAACATTAAATGTTTGTCACAATGCAATAATGTTGAATGCTCATCACATTGTGATGTTGGATATGTTCGCCAGAATAGGGACGCCAGGAAATGTCTGACATTGCGATAGGAAATGTTCCTCACATTGTGATGCTAGTAAATGCTCATCACATTTCTATCGTAGAGAAATGTTCATCACATTTGATGTTGAAATGTTCATTACATTGTGATGTTAGGAAATGTCTGTCACAACGCTATAATGTCGGAAAATTTCATCACAATGCACCCAAATTGGGAATTATTCCTGAGAATGTGATTTCATGAAACACTCTACACATTGTAAAATCATCTTTACTTTTGTGATGTTGGGAAATGATAGAAGCCAATGAAATGTTGGGAATGTTTGTCACATTGTGACGTTGAAAAATGTTCAAGATTGTGATCGCCAAGAATTTTTTCATCGCAAAACATTGCAATAAATCATTCCAATGCTATCTCAGAAAACACTTGACAAATTGTAGAACCATATTTTACATTTCTGACATTGGGAAATGGTCATCAAAATGGAACAACATCACATCATGACGCTTGGGATACGTTTGCCACATTGTGACATTGAGAAAATGTTCATCACATTGTGACATTAAAGTCATGGACAATGCGAAATTAGGAAATGTTTGTGACATTGGGACATTGGGAAAGGCTTTGTTCCGCACGCAACATTATTCATCACATCATGCATGTTGGAATATATGTCACACGTAGATTTGGAAATGTTCTACGTCGATTGTGACGCTTGGGAAATGCTTCGCACACAGGATTATTGAGGATGCCCCATCACATTGCAAGGTTGATAAATGTTTTTCGCTTACTCTGTAATGTCGAAAATGTTCACCTATCAGACATAAAACTTTTCATCAAAAATGCAATGTAACGTTGGGAATTATTCGTCATGATGCGAAGTCAAGAAACAATCAACACATTGTAGAATCATCTTTAACTTTGTGGCATTGGTAGTGACATGTATCAATGCAAAAATTTATTTTAAAAGGTTTAAATGTTTGTATAGAGCGTAAAACATTTAAAGGTTTGTAAGTAAAGCCTTTCAACATTTAAATAAGTTAAAGTTTATTTATGGATGATAAGCTGCATACATTAAGATGTTGATCACAAAATAAAAATAAACACTACTTTCAGATATCAACTATTATTATTAAGATGTTGATCACTAATTTGAGATATCAACTAACTAAATGTTTCTTTTGTGAAAATATATAAAACTTAGAATCATGTGTATTCCGTGATACATTGATAAATATGATCTTGAATTTAAATTACCTAAACAATACATATAAACTTTGGATACATATTCTACCTAAACATTAAAATGAATATTTATATAATAAAACAATACATAGTATTCACTACTTTATAATAAATATATATTATATATAACTATTTAAACCTACATAATTATATATAATAAATGTCATTTAATAATCTATTTTTTGCCATCACAGCCTGCCAACATTCAAATTGTGTATCAGACCCCTTGTTTGTGGGACAAGGGACCCCTCCTACACAATCCATTTGACTGGTAAAGTTCACGAAGGTATACATACCCTACTCCCCTCCTCGATTTGAACTTCAGACCTCTTAAGAGGAAGTTACGTTCTTAGCCATTAGGCCCAATTCGTGACATAATACCTTACAAAGAGAATTAGAATAATTTGAAGATGAAAATCCAAAGCCATTGAGATTCAATAAATTTGTTTTAAAGTTTTACTCTAACTATCCAAAGTTACATTATGCAATTAACATAGTAAATTTGTTTGTGGTGACATACACCTATGCATCACTTCAATTTAGTTTAAAAGGTTTAAAGGTTTGTAAAGAGCCTAAAATATTTGAAGGTTTGTACATAGTGTCTCTTAACATTTTTTAAATTAGTCAAAGTTGATTAACGTAGACTATAACTTTGTTTATTATGACATATTCCACAATTCACTTAGAGACTATGATTGGTTACATGTTTGCTATTATTATTACATGTTGATTACTTAAAAAAATACACTACATATCAACTATTATTATGAAGATGTCAATCACTACTTTCAAATATCAACTATTCTCACACCTTAAATCAAATAATATATCAAATATTCTCTCACATATTACTGATTTATCAAATATTCTCTCAAATTTATCAAATATTTTCTCCCAAGTTGTGTTAGCGTGATATATTTTAGGGTTGAGTTCTGCATGCATAGTGAATGATTCACATTAATGAAATTACAATTATTAAATATAAGTTTTAATTATTATAAAGTTGTTGATCACTAAAATATATATTTTAGATTAAACTCTGCATGCCCACTAAAGAGATTATTATTAGTATGTATTTTAGGTTGAGCTCAGATGTCTGTGGAAGGAGCCATTTTTATATATTTTAGATTGAGATCTGCATGCTTAGTGAATATAATATTATCTCTACAAATTTGTACAAGCACACAAACGAAATTGTATAAAAACAAATGAGAGTATATAGAACCCTAGTACGATGGATGAATAATTTGTTGTTTTTCCCTACAAAAACACACCTTGGAAAGATCCAGCCAATCCTTCCAAATTATGTATAATCCAATTGTGAAGATCATCTCCAACACATATCAAAAAAGGGAACACATTTATTAGTAAACATAATGCACATGCTATGAGTACTATAGCTATCCTCATATGTGTCATTTTAAAAAGGTTTTCAATGCTATAACCATGAAACGCCAGAAAAAATTAACTCAAAAAATCCCTAACCATTAATAGATGTAATCCTGTATTGGCTCTGGCTGTTCGTTGGAATGTTCTCAAGGACATTTGATAAATGAAACAAGTCCATAATTAAACAAGTCCATATTTCCTTTATCGTTCTCTCTTCCTGAGCTTGCACATAAGAGTAGATATAAGTTGTAGCTCTCTGGATTCTGGATCAAACCGCCATAGACTTAAATCCAGCTGTTTCACAATTTTTAAATTTTTTCCCTTTGTTCCTTTAAATATTTCAGAATGAAGTGGCCGAGTCCCATGGGGGAACCCATGATTGATCCTCAACAAAAACACCTAATTGATGATGATTCCCATGCTCAACAAGTTGGGTTTCACCCCCAACCACAAGCCAACCCCGATAAATTGAGAAGAGAGAAATGCATAGAGAAAAGAATAGAAATCGTGAAACAAGTATATTCAAATGTATTGAGGAAGAGATTACAATGTATCGGGAGATGGTTGAGCTAAATATGCTCAAGCAAGAAAAAATAGAAGTACAACTGTCCAGTATTAACCGGGTGCTGTACAAATGCACTATTGAGGTTACATTATATTTAACACTCTCTTAAACTCAACAAGCATAATCATCCCAAGACTCCACTATGCTCTGCTACCCCAAAATCAAAAACTAATTTTCCTAGTGGCTTTGTAAAGATATCAACAAACTCCATCTCGTGAACCACAAAATTGTAGTGCAATATCCCCATTATTGACTAGATCGCGTATGAAATGAAACCCAGTGTCAATGTGTTTACTTTTTCTTGTGAAACACATGGTTCTTAGATAATGCAATTGTCGATGTATTGTCACAAAAATAGGAGTTGGATCATTTTCGGTATGTGACATATCTTTCAATAATATTCTCAACCATACACCTGACATGAAGTCGGCAGGTAGCAGCCATCACCGCGTAAGATAGAGTGACAATGGGTTTTTTTCTTTGATGCCCATGAAATCGGGTTCATGCCCAATTGAAAAACACATCTAATGTAAGCTCCGCCATCTAGGTTGCCCGCAGTCACTATCTGTGTAACCAAAGATTTGATTACTATCAGATCTAGTGTACCATAAACCGAAATTTATTGTTCCCTACATATCTTCAAAATTTGTTTTGCCATTTTCCAATGCTAATCTTTGCGATTCCATGAATCTCGAAACAAGGCTAGCCGCATACATGATGTCGTTCAGCCACAAGATTAACAAACCGCTTCCACAAACTTTTGTATAAAGTAGAATCCACCGTAGGACCTTCATCTTTTCTTGCTTAATTTTGTGCTCTGAGCATATGGGGTTTCCGCCGGATTGCATCCTTCCATGCTAAACCTTTTGAGAATGTCTCAAGGTATACCTTTGTTGATGGACAAAAATGCCTTTGGTTGATGGATGAACCTCAATGCCTAAAAATATTTCATTATGCTAAGATCTATCATCTCAAACTCGATTGCATGGCATGTTTAAATCGTTAGCCTAGATTTCCTCAGATAAATCATGTCATCAACATATAAACATACAATTAGTATTTTACCGTGGTTATCTGTTTTGGTATAAAGTGTTGGTTCATTTGACTTCTGTTGAAACCACTCTTGATCAAGTAAGTGTCAATTCTACTGCACAAGCTCTTTGAGCTTGTTTTAAGCCATACAAATATTTCTTCAACCCATACATCTTCTTACTGGTGCTCTTGGACTTCAACTGTGTGGTTTGATCGACACAAACTTCTTCTTCTAAAACCATTTAGGAATGCTGACTCGACATCCATTTGGTAAACTTGCCATTTGTGTTGTGTTCCTATGGCCAATAAAGTCCTTACAGCTTCTAACCTTGCTATTGGAGCAAAAGTTTCACCATAATCAGCACTGGTTGTTGTGAGAATCCTTTTCCAACAAAGTCTTGCCTTGTGCTTTTTAATCTGCCCTTTTCATTGAGTTTAGTTTCGAAACCCACTTGACACCAATACTCTTCTTATGAGTTGGCATATCAACAAGATCCCATGTCTTGTTCTTCTAATGGAGTCAATTTCTTGTTCATGTATTTTGAACCTCGTTGAAACTGAACTTAAATTTTACCTTAAGAACAAAATTTTTGATATCCTGGAGTCTTTGCACTATTTACAATCTTTATAAAACAAATATTTCCTTTTCATATTTAATGAATTGAATACACTTCTTAGTTTATTTTGGGAAAAAGATGGTTGAAAATTAATCAATGAATGCTCAAATACTTTTCCGAATAATATAAATGAACTAAAATCCATGTTCTAAATTTCAAACATATCGGTATTGCCTATTCATTTGGTAATAACAAACCTCATTGCATGTCGAACCCCACTCGACATTTCCAGATACGTTATTACGTAATTAACTCATCTCCAATTCAATTATCGTTTTAAAATGAGTTTCAATTTTGAATTAATTACATCGGGAAATCAAGGTTTAGCTCTTTGAAAGAACAAATAAATTTAACATCGTTTTCTCCGATTTACCGATCCCCTATCATATTGACTTTATGGAAGTTTAACAAAGGATCTAATTATTAAGCAACATGATTAAGAGTATCCATCACATCTAGAAATTTCCATCTCACATTCAAGAAATATAAATTTCACAAAATCAACTCCATCTCCTGACTCGCATTCTAATCTCAATTATCAACTTAAAACTCTGAAAAGACAATCTTGATTAATTAAGATAATAAAATGATTAACTAAATTAATAGATCGCAGCCGGGCGACGGGTTTTAATGATGACTCGCTTTCTTAACATTGAAAGTCCCTGAAACCCTGATGAAAGCATTTTCAAACTTAGGTTAAGATTAACAATGATAAATTATTCTCGGAAATGATGATTTAAAATTTCAAATTTGAAATAAATGACATGTACATGACACAGATCTATTATATATTCAAAAATATCGGAAAATCTTAGGTAATGAAAGCATTAAAAGCATTTATTGGGATTATCTTGCATTTATTTCATAATAGATGAAAGGATTTCGTAAATATTATCATGTATTCGAAATAACGTTTACATTAATATAAGGACAAACTCTCCTCTGCTACATAAACCCGAGAAAACACAGAGTGTATCTCCTTCTTTGAGCTGCTGCATCATTGGCATCCTTGTTCATTCCAGAATCTCGCCACTCAGATACTAAACACAAATCCGGTGAACGTATAGTTATGGCGCCTAAAAAAGATTCAAAGAAAGGTGAAGAACAACCAGAAGGCGATATCATCTTGGATACTGTTGCAGCTGGAGTTATACACAATATCAAATCATGGAAGTCATTTGCCGCATAAAATGGAGGGGTGAACTTCATATTCAGATGATGACGGGAAAATTATCTCCAATATCGCTAGCACCGCGGGTCTTCATAAAGCCGCTAACGACCAAACCGGGTCTCATATAATCGATATACTGTTCCGGCACCGACAAAGTGGACGCTCCAACCAGGAGCATACCGAACGAGAAAAGGAGAGGTCACTGCCCATCTGCACCAGCATATCTGGGTAATGTATATGTTATCACCCAATCATAAGCATACTTAAATTCTGAGTTTTTAGCCGCATTTGAACAAAAAGAATGCTATGAAGGAGGCCAGTCATACCCAGACATGATAAAAAGAATGGGTCAGAGATAAAAAAATTTAGGGCCTATCGAAATGGATATATGCTACTGTCAACAATGATTATATGAGATATTTAGTAATGATGTTATGTAGATTCATATGGGAAAAATGACTCAAATCATTTTAGTGCGAATGGACACCCCCTCCTAGAAGAGGTTTCCTGTAGGGAAATAGTTTCAATTGGCACAAGATTCCATCGCATAACATCACCACGAGGTTACCAACTACAAGACAAATAGAGAAAGGGGCGCTTTGTGGCCTTTACATGTCAGCTTATATAATGGACGCTTAACTGCTTTTGTAAAACCCTTTCCCTTTGATGAGCTTCTGAGTCGGAACCTTCTTGCAAAGAACCTGCCTGCTATACCATTCGACTCTGTGGGAAGACCATGCTAAAGATAGTTTTATGAGATATGTCATTTTGTGATTATTCCATTGCACAAGATATTCTTTGGTTGTGAACCTCCTCTAATTTCACATGCCATTATAGAAAAACCTTAAGATAGTGGCCGACTGGTTCATTGAAGAACATTTTTCATATGTTAGGGTTTATGGATGCTCAATCCTACCTCACGCACTTCTGAAATTCCTTGCATAGATTAATTTGTAGAGAAGTAGCATATCAGTTAGTAAATGGAGGCATCGGAAACTAATTGAAAGCCCACCGTAAGAAATCATGGTCGTATTTTCCTGTCTATCTAGGAAGGTTTGCATTATTAAATTTTGGTCATTCTAAGGTAGCTTAATCAATCGAAGGAAATTAAACTAGTAGATATAGAACACGTAAAATATGATCCATATCAAATCATTTATAAGCATGCTACACAATGTGGATAAAAGCATATGAGCACCCAGGGAGTCATTTTGTATGATGATGTTTTCGTAAACGCTTAAGTCGTGGTTCAATGAAGTTCAGAGCAAGGTGCAGACTTTGTCACCTGATGTACAGGTGGGGTTTGCATCGCTTCAAAGAAACAGAAAACAATGTTTGCCTAAGATTTTGCGGGGATAAGTATCAACATCAGAGCATGAGCTCTAATTCATCCCTCCTAGTTTTGGGAGAGACCATAATCCAAGATGATGCCAAAAGAGAAAGAGCAACCAAAAGACTGCAGGCACTCCTCAAAATACAGAGGACCCTCGAGCAAAGAAGCAATAATACGTGAAATGGAAAAGGAATACGCATTAAACCCGACAGACTCATGATCTCCGAAACCGTCGGGGAATGCCTTTCACGGCATTGGGCATCCAATATAGCATTAACCCGGGCTTCAAGCAACTTTTTGGAAATCCTCAATGGCGATTTTACGTGAGTGACCTAGAACCAATCAACAAAGATGAATTGCCTTCATCGTGACTTATTTTCAAAGAAATGCAGAGTCGTTGAAGCAGAATTGCATTCGTGGGTGAAAGGACTTTGAAAACACAAAAATCACTATCGATGGGGAAAAAGTCCCGGCTGATAGTGCATTTGCTACAAGAGTTAGCAGGATCTATGGTTACAGCATCGCTACGCGTACCCGTAAAAATTTGATTAATACAATAGAGCAAAAAGCAATCAAAATCACACAAGCCATGGGCAGTTTTAAAGAAAAATGAAAAGCTAAATTGTATGGGGAATAAAGGGCCTTGAGCACATCATAAAAGATATCCAGATATTTAAATTTAAATGAAAATTTAATTGAAGAAAAGCATATGATACAAACTACCTAAGAACAAGTACAGGTATTGGACAATGAAAATAAATTGCTGGAAGACAAGATCATTTCAATTACAAACCAAGTGATTGAACAGACCAATTCAAGATTAAGGCAATTGAGATATATGCCAATATCCAGCAAGAGCAACAAAGGGTATTCTCCAATCTGAATATTATCCAAAATTATTTTATGAATCTAAGAAATCCTTAGATGGTTGTGTTGAAAGAAATAGAAGCTAAAGTTGTAAGAGATTCTTTTCAAAGGGTACTCTCTGCTTTACAGTAGGAGGAAATTGGACAGTCACAAAATTTGTCTATTTCAAAAACGCTGAAAGGGATGATGTTAAAGGCATGGAAACAGAAGTCGAAGAATATAAAGGAATAACTGAAGAAGTTATTAACGATTGTCAAAGAATCTTTGGTTCCATCAACAAAGGTTCAATTCAGGACGAAACCAATGGTTTGCTCGAGTCATTAGGAGAAATAAACATCAATAATCATCAGCTGAAGATAAGAGAGGGGTTCAAGAAAAGAAAATGGAGATCTCAAATGTCAAAACAATAAACATTTTAGAAATTGAGAAGTGGATGATCGGCCCCAGTTCGATATTAGAGAAGATCAAATCTACAGAGAAGGAAATTGCAAATCAATTACCAAGATTGCAAAGAAGTTTTTCTCCCTCGAAGCAAACGAAGTAACCGAGGTCCCTAAAGCTTTGGTGAATTTTTTAGAGAGACATATTCAAAACAACCGCATGTAAGAAGTTTTCCTTTCCAGAATTAAATCTTTTAAAATATGTCTATTTGTAATATTTTATATAAATCACAAACGGTTGACACTAGTCTATTGCAATCGAGAGATTAGTAAGTTAATAGTTGGCAACTAGAATTTTGGACAAAAAATGTATAAATATGATTTCACGAGGCTGAATGGGGCTTCAGAAATTTTGGGAACAAGAAGATTTTGAGTAATCAGCTTTAAAGTTTATCATAATATCATTCATAAGAAGATTCTCAATCCGCCATTTAGTGACTATGTTTCTATCCTTCTCTAGTTTCATCTCATAAATTTTCTCGATTTCATAATTTCAGCAAGTGAATCAATTTGATTGTATGAAACTCAGTTGTTTATAATATCAATTGGTTTGATGTTGAATGCGCATACCCTTCCTCCTCAAAATTGGTTTTAATAATTTTAAGACTGTAGCCTCGTTCTTTAATACTTTCTTTGTTAGAAAATCACGCCTCTTTCATTTAGTTTTACC
>SNQJ01S0231257.1:0-14214 GCA_010110895.2 Picea sitchensis | reverse complement strand
CCCTCAAATGAATAAACCCTTAATACAGTGGCGATTTTAGAAACCGGATCCCACACAAAAAAGAGAAAAATAGCGATTTGAGGTTCAGTGAAATCGATGGGGCGGCTTGGTAAGAATCCAGTCCCAAATGGCAACGGTAAACTCAGCGCAATGGTAAAATCAGGGCTCGGGAATTTCTACAAGTTAGAATAATGAACCCATCGAAATACGACCAGGGAAAATGGGGATTCGTTGAATTGTTTAAAAATAGTGGAATTGATGTTACCTTCGACTTGGGGATCTCTGCAAAGCGCTGATGCAAGGGTGGTTTTTTCGCTCCCACTCATCCCACTTTTAAAAAACGCCATTAATTCCACCGTTTACATATGATATTTGAAATTGAAACCCAACCGACACTCCACGACTCTCCGTCTAGTAATGCATGAGTTAATTTAAATTGAAACCCGCCATTGTCCACCTGGAAACGCATGCATCAGGCCATTCCACGCCAAATATTTGAATCGTCTCGCCGCAACTGTATGAATCCTCGCTTACTCTTACTGTATGATACCTGTTACCATTACGCCCGCTGCAACTTAAACTTGTCCAAAGATGAAACGTGTTATCCACATCCAACGCTTCACATCCAACTCTTGACATTCATAAAATCGTGTTCATTGTTAATCCGAGTTAAATAATCAATGTGGAAATGAAGCGCTCTTTACATATTAATCATGCTTAATAATTTAAACGTGGCAATCAATGGTTAGGGCAGTAATTCCTTAGTCATATTAAGTAAATGTGAAAAAGTAAACAAGGAAAACGTACGCTTTCATAAATGCAAGGAAGTTATGAAAGTAAATCTCATTCATTGATTTGAGACGACGAAGAAGAATATGCCAACATCTTTCATTGTTGGCCATAAGATTAAAATTTATGATTTAAAGGTTAATTAATCCATCAATTCCCATAGGGGGGACGCCTATCGGCGTAATAACTCGCGACTGGAGAACACCGAAAGATATAGGCTGGTAAAATTCCCTGCCACTGGCCGAGAACATACATTTCTTCCTTCTTTCTAACTCAATTTTAACTCATTTACGCCTTGATATGGAATGTTCAGCCAAAACACAATTTTAACTCATTTACGCCTTGATATGGAGTGTTCATCCAAAACCGTCAAATTTTTTTATGCAATTAAACCTAAGACAACCACAATTGTTGATAAACCTACATATGCATATTTCATTTACAAGGTAAACCCTAATAAAATTTGTAAATAAAATAAGCCTTAGAAAAATTGTGTTTGTTGTTCGGATAATTAGTCTTTTTGTTTGTAATTTTTTAAAGCAATTATCATTAAAATGTGGTGATTCAATTTTCAGTTAGTTAGAAAAGTAAAAAAATGAATCTAAATGTTAGATTTTTTTAACTTTATCCGT
This sequence comes from Picea sitchensis, assembly GCA_010110895.2. Classification (NCBI taxonomy): domain Eukaryota; kingdom Viridiplantae; phylum Streptophyta; class Pinopsida; order Pinales; family Pinaceae; genus Picea; species Picea sitchensis. The sequence continues at coordinate 12,793 of SNQJ01S0231257.1, read as the reverse complement.
GAAAGGAGGTGATCGTCCATTAATTAATTAAAGAAACTAAAGGACAATTCTAAACTTGACTTTTCACACAATGAAGATAATTATCATCGAAGTCCTAATAATAACAAAATGCAATTTAATTTTTGGTCTCGATTTCACTTCTTCATTCTTTATACCCTATAATAAGCGACCAAACATTTTCAAATCCTAAATTAAGTGAAAATAAGCTTTCTCACAGTAAATTTTGAGCATTTCAAAGATTCAATTACAGGAAAACTTCCGAAATTACTTTATTAATAAATTGTTTTGAAAAAGAAATAAATATTTTAAATGTGAATATTCATGAATGAATCAAATATACCCTAAACCTAGATCAAATTCAAGTATCTTTTGTTGACAAAAAAAACCAGCGGATGTTCGGTAAAGCTAATGACATGCATCGGGCTTTACCAGGTGGTCAGGTCGGGTCAAAACCATCAACTATCTCTCGCGTCACATTGAAGACTGAATCTAGAAATAATCAGTGTTGTAAAACGGATCAAATCCATAAATAATTAGTGCTGTAAAACGGGTCAAATCCAGAAAACCCAAGAAAATTGAAACAATATATAACCAAAAGAAAAGACAAACATGTACTTCGAGTTAAAAATGTTGTTGATGCCAACAAAGATTGTTGTCAAACAAATACAGGTGACAACAAATGTTGCACAGTTCCAAAATGATTGAATACAGGTGACAACAAACGTTGCACAGTTCCAAAATGATTGAATACTAAGGTTTTTTTCGCATTCAAGGTACACAAAATTGCAAGTTGGGATCGCTTAGTAAACCCTTTTGGCCCTTTAAAATATTATCTTATACCGCCATTGGGATTCGATCTCTGGCTTTCCCGGGAGAGGGCAAGAGATTCTTTGGCCTTTCTTTTCCTCTCCATCAAGGTTGCACGATGATTCCACATTCCTTCCCACCAATGCCTCCTCCGTGGTGCCTAATCCTTTCAACGGATTTATGAAAACCTGCTCTATAATCGCATAAAATGGAAGATGAAATTGTTGAGATTACACCTCGCACCACAGCTTGCTCTACCTCTGTTCTTCCCAATAGATCGCAGCTACCACCATGTCCTTGGTATTTCTTAGCCAAATATTTACACAGTCCTATCAAAGGCAATCGAGTCGGTTGCGGGTTCATGTTATTCCACCTACCATTGCGTCTTAGGGCGCCTGGCATCATACATTACCACGCTCATGCAGAAACGACGATCCAATATGAAACATCCAGACAACTAAATGAAAATGAAACGCTAGGTGGGTCTGGCGATTCAATATCTGCTAACAATCTAAACGTTAAACGTTAATCATTTAAACGTGGCAATTATATGGTGATACAATAATTTTTTAATATAATTAGGTAAATGTTAAAAAGTAAACTGATGCATTAAAAAATACAACAAAGTTATCAAGAGTAAATCATATTAATTGATTTGGCACGACGACTAAGAATATGTCAGCATCTTCAATTGTTAGCCATCATATTAGAATTTTAGATTAAAAAGTGCCTTTCAACGTAATTATGAGAATAATTTATTTTTAAGATGATTTACATTATTATTTTGATTTATTGCATAATATGGTTAAAGCTTCACTTTGCTTACAATTTTTTCAGTTGACTAGAGAAGAAAATGGGAGAGTATAATATAATTATGAGAATAATTTATTTTTAGGATGATTTACATTATTCTTTATTATTCTTTGTTTTAGAATTTCCTTTTAAATGAAATCTCTTTTATTTTGTTTTATTTAGCAATTTAATTTCTAAAATATAGGAAGTGTATATATTCTATTTTTCTAAGTTTAGTCTAAACGTTCTACTTTTTGTTTTTTTTTCAAAGATTTTTAAGTTTGATTTTGTCGAAATATGATGAAAAATGGTTGAATCTGCAGATTTGAGTGGTTATGTTTGTATAATCAAAGTGCTTTTAAGGTTTTTCAACAAGTTGAATCCATTTATGCATTAAAACATACAATTTAAACAACAAAAAATAGTAATTTTGTCCAAATTTATATCACCAACACTATTTAAAACCTTCAATATAAAAAAAAAACACCTCTTATTCTATACTAAAATGCTTATTTAATAATTTATTAAATAACACTCATTTTTTATTAGAATATTTTTGCTTCACTTTTGTTTTGTATTTTCTTAAATATATCCTTTCCCAATAACGTTTTGTCAAGTTGCAAGCATAACACTGAGCTATTTCCTAGTTGAGGTGGATAAAAGGTGATGTTAAAAAATAAAAAAATTGTTTGTACGCAAATAAATGAAATAGTATTGTGAAAAGATGTTTAATTTTTATTTTTTATATTTATGATTAATGAGCAATATAAATTAGTTTAGTATGATATTAAAAAAATTGTTTTATTATGAATGAGAAAATAAGAAATTAAAACAGAGATTCAATTACACAATAATAGTTAATAATTATAGGAGAGCTTCTAACAACTTCTTAAATTTGTAGATCTGAAAACTAACCAAATATTAAACTAGCATACAATAGAAATTCGTTCTAACAATTTTTTAACTATGGCATTTTGTCATTATTCTCCAATATTCCCTCTTAATGGAGAAATGGATTTAATAAAATGACAATACATAACATGCATGCTATATGTCACACTTAGGCTTACAAAAATTATAGAGGACAATTCAAACATAGCCTTAAAATTTGTTTCAACTCCTTGCATGAGTGAGTTTTTCTCTTCCTCCTTTTCCAGATTTTGAAACCTCTATGAATTTTCAATTTAAGTCTTCCTCTTTTGCTAAAAATTCCATGTTTCAGCTTCTTATCTTTCATTTTCTTGTTGTTGTTTTTCATCAATCTGAAAATTATTTCAGATTGTTCATGCTTGTCTTCTTCAACTTTTTTTTCAAAAACCCGTTTGTATGTGAATTGCTGCCAAATACAATTCTTTGTTGTTTTATTTTCACCATTGAGCTTTTGATCATCAATTTGGTGCAACATAAGTTCATAACATAAATTGATTTCTTCAAGGCTCCACTTCATAAAAATTTCTTCAGTTTTAACATCTTCTTCTCCAATATCCATTGTGTTTTCATCATAAATTGATTCTTCATTTTTATCGCTTGGTACTACAACTTTTGTGCAGGCTCTATCATAACATGATGTTTCAAGCCATGCTTTAAGAAATTGTAATTCTTCTTCAAAATTTGTTGACACTTCATTTGAGTGCTCTTCTTCTTGTTCAATTGCTTCCACTTTTACTGTTGTTGCATTAAGGCCATTGTCTTTAAGTGTTAACTCTTCTTTGTCTTTTGCTTCTTCTTTTGCAACAATCTTCCCTATTGTAGTTTCATCCACATGTTTTGAAAACATGGTTGCTTTTCCATTTAACAAATCATCTATGAATTTCTTCTCCTGCAACATTTGGAACCAACATTCACTTGAAAGGTTTTCATCATCGTATTTAACTGGATTTACCAAAGATTCACATAATGTTTCATAACCAGTTACACATTTGTCTCCATCAACAATCTTAGTTGTTGAACTCATCAAATCACTACATAGTGCATCATAGACATTTTCCTCATTATCATATGCTTCTTCACTGGTAGTTACAAACACACTTTCTTCATCAATCATTATGAATTCAATGTTGTCATCTTGAGTCTTTGTTTTAGTTACGAGACTTTCAACGCAATCACCATTTTCAACAACAATATCTCCAATAATTTTAGTGCCATCTATCTTGATTTCCCTCACATTGTACTTCATTTCAAAAGCATTCCCAAACTCTTTTGCATTGTCAGCTTCACCACATTCATATAAAATAGAAGACAATACTTTTATCCAGTGTTGAACTAATAAGATATAACGTCATTTTATCTTTTCTCTCATCAAGGGGATAGACCAAACCATCTTGAACAAGTTTCCATAAATATATTGAACCAAGTAATCATTCCATTTTAAATGTCCAAAGATTAAAATTTTTACCTGAGAAGGAGGGAAAAAATGGCATTAGTCTTTTCAATATTTCACCGATTTCTTCAAATTCTTCATTGATTTGGTCCAACACTGCATTTTTATCCTCAAGCATGGGTTCTTCTATTGGAAACCCTTCTTGTTGATTCTTTCTCCTCATTTGTTTCAGCTCTCTCCAGAGCTATTTAATTCTCTTTTGTCGACCGATGAAAACTTCACTTGATTGTCAGATCAACAAGCTACCCAACTCACGCTGCACACCAGTCCATGCCATGAGCCACACTTCTTGCACCAGTCACACGCCCTAAATTACTCCACTCAAGTATCAAAGGAACCACACTTATTCAAACACACTTAACATGCTGTAAAATTCACCTCACTATAGAGATTTTGAGGCTACAATAGTTGGACATACCTGATTGAGATGTTTTACTACAAGTAAGAGTTAAATCCTGATCTAGGTGGATATTGGTGGCCATCCACCTATTCCAAATGGCTCCTTTTGATAGTTTTAGTTCAACACGTTCTTTTGTAATTCTTTGTAATTAAGGATTCTACACTTTCATGGTTGTCTGAAGCCCTACACAGCTGTCAGGCAGAGATTGGCGGCCTTCCAGCTAATCCAACTGAATTATTTTGGAAGTTTTCATGCCAGTACATCTTTCTATACTTCCAAGGTCGTTTTGGGGCTCTAAACAATGTTTTTTTGGCTTGCCACAGTCAAACTGTAGACATAGTCAAAGTTTTATGGAATAATGTGTAGTTATCGAAAATACCTTTCTAACAGGCTATCATGCGTTTAAACGGGAGGTCGTATGAAAAATTTACAACCTTGAGAAGTTGAGGTACCAACTTACCCATCAGGGCCCGCATAACTTTTGGTGTTTCATCTCCTAGGGTTAGGTTTTTGGATGTCTAGGGTTTTGACATTCATGGGTAATGTTAAAAAGGCCTCTAGAGCATCATTGTATTCATTTTTCCCAGACGGATGCACGTAGCAACCACTTCTCTTCTCAAAGATAGCTACCACCATTCAAGCAAGTTGTTTTCAATTCTGTAGTTTTATAGTTTCAACCTATTTTATTTATTCAATAGAAGTTATTGTTCACTGGATATATGTTTTTGTTCTCCGTATCTCTGTGTTATTGTATTCATTCTGATATTTATTTCCTTCCTCTCATAAATCCAGATTGGTGGTATCAGAGCGTTCTTCTCTTCATTTATTTTTCTTCGTGCATGTCCCCGACAAGATACAGGTACAAGAAGTTAGAACTTGAACTAGTCGAGCCTTTGAAATATCAGTCATGCTGAGCCCAACAACAGCTCATGGGGGATGAGAAGAAAGATGATGGAGAAAAACATCTTTTTAAATTCTTTCTCGAGGAATCCCTTGCGCGATAAAGGAACGAAATGATGGACAACTTTTCACAGATCCTTCAGTGGTTTCCCACACGAGACGCATATTCATCAAGCGGCCATGTAACCCCCTTCAAGGTACAAGTAAATTTTGATATTCCATTATTTGAAGGACTGATAGATGCAGATGTTATGGATAAATGGATGAATCTGCTCGAAGGGTATTTTTCGGTCCATAATTTTTTCGATAGGGAAAAGATTACTTTTACACTCCTCAAGGTCATCCCCCATGTTAAGGATTAGTGGGATAATTACTTTGAGAAAAGGGTCATAGAGGAATCTGCAATATTTGCAGTCGCCCCCACATGGGATTCCTTTAGGGATTTCATTAAACAACAGTACTACCATGTTGGAAGCTACGAGGACCAGTACACAAGATGGACCACCCTGCGTCAGGAAAAGGACCAGACAGTACCAAATTTCACCAATATTTTCCATACCTTGCTCACAAAATTGGGTATCAAAGACTGTAAAATAAATCTAGTACTGACATACCATGGTTTTCTGCATAGATACATTCAAACATAAATGGAGTTTCTAGACATCATATCATTAGGTACGGCTTATAGATATGTTGTCAAGATCAAGAAGAAATTTAAGCAGAAGAGGCGAGAGTTTGCATCTGCAAAATCCTCACAGCCGAAGTAGGGAAATGGTGGCACCAACCCACAAAACAAGGGAAATAACAAATACAACCACTCTCAGGACAACCAGTCCAATCCACAACACAAGAAGGGTAATGATAAGTCGAAGAAGGACACGTGAAAGTGGTGTGAATACCATAAAATACCTTAGCACAACACTAAAGAATGTCGCTTCAAGCATTCACTGATGGTCAAGCCAAAAGATTCTAAGTCAGAGGAATATTCTTACTCTGAATCAAATCTAGAAGGAGAGAAGTAGATTATTGATGTCGAACCCAACGCCATTATTGCTACCACCAAAGTCTAGTCAAGCGAACCAGAAGAACTAGAGGAAGGGGAACACCTCTTTCACTCACTGATGTGGGTAAAGGGGGCTCCGCTTCATTTCATTGTCGATAGTAGAAGTCAGAAGAACATGATCTCATCAGAGGTCATCAAGCAGCTGGAACTACCGATGACATTGCACCCACATCCCTACACCATCTGCTGGCTTCGCCAAGGAAAAGATCTCCACGTCAGCCAACAGTTTTGTCTGCCCTATAGCATCAAGCCCTTCAAAGATGAGGTATTGTGTGATATTGATCCCCTTGAAGTTTGTGATGTTATTTTAGGACAACCATATTTGTGGAAGTGACATGCTATGTATGAGTCTAGACCCTGCATTGTTATTATTACTTTGGGTAGACAATTGTATAGGATACTAGAGGTAGTGCCACCTACTGCTATTTCTTTAATCTCTATTAAGAAATGAAGCAAGGTCATTTCATAGACCGATAAGTTTGTATTCTTTTTGATCCGTTCTCATAGTAAGAAGAATTTCATTGCCACATTTGTGACATCTACACACAGCCTCTCTTTCCAACAAAAGCAAGTGAATGGAATCGTGGAAGAGTACATAGAAATATTCTCCCCACCGATCGGGGTACTGATGCACTGCTAAGTTAACCATCCAATTGATAAAACCCCCAGTGCACCTATGCCTAATGGACCAATTTATTGTCGCTCGTTGATGGAAAATGATTAAATCAAGCGTCAAATCCAAGAGTTTCTTCAAAAGGGGAACATAATACCCATCTCCTCCCCTTGCAGAAGCCCAATTGTATTAGTGCGGAATAAATATGGGACCTAGCTGATTTGCATTGATTACAGAGCATTAAACAAAATCACAGCCAGGAACCAATACCCAATTCCCCGAATTGATGACCTTCTTGACCAACTCAAGGGGGCCAATTTCTTCAGCAAGATTGACCTAAAGTATGGATACCACTAGGTTCCCCTCGAACCGACTCATGTATGGAAGATAACATTCAAATCTAAAGAAGGTCTCTTCAAATGGATGGTCATGCCCTTTGGCCTAACAATTGAAACAAAAAAATTCATGAGGTTTATGGATGATGTATTGATACCCTTCACCAACTCTTTTTTGGTGGTATATCTTGATGACATCCTCATCCTTAGAATAACTTGGGAGGAGCACATGCATCATATTCAACAGGTTTTTAGCAGTCTGTAGCAGCACAAGCTATATGCCAACTTGGAAAAATACTCCTTTGGCATGAACAGGGTCCAATACTTGGGCTACATTGTTGATGAACATGGGGTGCATGTGGATCCATCTAAGATATAATTCATCCGTGACTGACCATTCTCGATCACATTGACCGAGATTCAGAGCTTCTTGGGACTTGCCAACTTCTACCGATGATTTGTGTTGGGATTATCTCATATTGCATGGGCCCTCAACCAAGTGACCAAGGGAGGTGGCAAGGAAAACTTCACATGGAGGAAGGCACAACAATGAGCATTTAATGATCTGAAGCATCACTTGTGCTCAGCTCTAGTACTCTCCTTACCTAATCTGCAAAAACCATTTGAGATTGAGACTAATACATATGACTATGTTGTATGCGCAATTCTCACTCAACACGATCATCTGGTAGACTACCATAGTGAGACACTCTCAAAATTTGTCCAAAAATACCTCACCTATGACAAGGAAATGAATTCCATTGTACAAGCTTGCCATCAATGGAAACATTACATTCTGGGAAAGGAGACAATCATCCACATTGATCACAAGCCTCTGCATTTCATATATACACACAAGAATTTGCAGAATGATCGGCATCAGAAGTGACCCACATACCTGCAACAATTCCATATCAACATAAATTATAAGACATGGAGCACAAATCCTGTCGTTGACTGCCTCAGTCGACCTCCCGTGGCTGCACTCACGACTGCGCTCCATTCTTGTTGGCATGAGGGATCTGAGTGGCCCCAACTCTATCATCTCTTGGGTATAGGCGTGAATGTCACCTATTTTCACATTAAGTATGGTTTTTTATACCATCTATGCCACCTCTGTGTTCCTGCAAGAGAGTGTGAAAATTTGATTTGGGAGGATCACTACAGTCAGATGGTAGGACATTTTGGAGTGGAGAAAAATGTGGTCGTTCTATAGAAACATTTTTATTGGCCAAAACTTGGACATGACGTCAGCAAGTATATCAGATCTTGCACTTCCTTTGTCATTGCGAAGCCAACCATCAAGAAGCAAGTCTTATACACCCCTCTTTCCACTCCCGAGAGGCCTTGGGAATCCATCTCGATGGATTACATCTCTAGCCTTTCATCCACCAAGCAAGAAAATGATTGTGTATTTGTGGTGGTTTATCGGTTTTCAAAGATGGCCATTCTCATAGCCTCCAAGAAGAGAATCAAAATGACATTTGTAATATCCCCAAGGACGATTCCCTGTTGTAATTATGAATTGTAATTATGTTTATAGGCTAGTGAGTCAAGTGTATATAAGTTGGTGGGCTTATGTGTTTATTAGGTCGGAGAGACTAGGTGTTAAAGGCCAGGAGCCTGATTTTGTATATGTAATTAGGAAAATCATTAATAAAATATAAACATCGTTGTGTGCAGACCGACCAAGAAGAAAGAGTGATGGGGGACTAAGATTCCAAGGGGTTGGCTAAGGGAGGAGGCTAAGTGTGTGGGCCTAGGGGCTAAGCTAGGGGGCTTACCTCTAAAGGGGATAATAATTTATTATTATTTCTTGAAGGCTAAGGTGGACATGTTGAGTGTTTTCCTAAGTTCCTGTAAAGACAACGTGTGCTAAGTGGAACTCATGCGGCTCTAGGAAGATAAGTGTCAACTTGGGCACATGCAACTAAAGCTAAATAAGTCAGTCGTGTTGGGGGTTCTCTTCCCATTCTTCCAAACTCCGCGGGAGTTCGCTGATCATTTGGCCATCCAGAGTCTCAACCCATTTTGCCTCTGCAATCGACCTCTGCATTGTTTGCTAGTCATGAACCCAGTGAGAACCCATGGGAAAACTGACGGACTAATTCATGTCTTTCGTGAAGCCCGAGCATCCTTTATCTGTCTGTGTCATGTGTGTGTCATAATGGTTGGTTGTTGCGGCCATGCAGTTCCTTGACTGAGGGTGGCTTGTTATCGTCGGTTGCTTCCTACTGAGTCGTGTTGTGTCTTAGTGTGGACTATTGTCGTTTTTGGACATCCATACCCAATTTCCAGTTTCTACTGTCATCCCTGTGTGAATGAGTGTTGAACCCTTGTTGTTGTCCTCACCTGGCTGGAGCTGAGTCGAGGAGTATGCTGAAGAAGTTGGTTCTTAGGCCCGTGGTAGAAGAGGCAGGTTGTTAGGCTTGTGAGTAGCTCTCTCTAGGTGAAAGATTCTGCTGGGAAGTGGTTTTCTCCTAGAGAGAGTTGGTTTTTCCCGGAACTTTGAGAGATTATTCTGTGGTGCTTTGAAATCTTCCGAAGCCGAAGGCCCGAGTAAGCGCTTTTTGATCTAGCGCTTGGTCATGACCCAAGATTGCATGGGTTGGGAACTGAGAGAAAGGGGCTAGTGCCCGAAAATGATTACAGAGCAGAGAAGAGCTCGGAAAGAAAAGGAAATATGAACGTTTTCTTAAATCAAATTGGTTTGAATGCGTAAACTAGTGAAGTATTGAATAAGTTCAATTGTTTCTCTTCTTTGATTTTTCATGTGCAAGTAGTGCACATTGTTCGCAAGGAGTGCATTGACAGAGGTAAGTTAACCTCATAGAATCTCAAGAGAGATATCGTTGAACCTTCATCAACAGAGGTGCAAGGAGTGCACAGGAAAAACTCTGTGCTCAGTTCAGAGAGAGAAAGAGTCATTGAGAACTATGTAGGGCTCTACTAGGTGGGCATCGAGCGAGTGCAAGTGTGCAGAGAGAAATATTTGTCAATTTTAGTGAGAATATTATCAGAGGAAGATACTCACATATCTGTTGAACACTCTGTATAAAACGCTCAACAAGGTGTGCTTTGAGTAGAAGGTTGTCAGTAGGGCACAAAGTTTTCCTTTGAAAGGAAAGAGAAGGGTCGATACCCTTAGGAGACTGAGTAAATAGAAAATATCATAAGAGATAACGCAAGGAGTGCATGGGAGACAGACTCATTCTAAGTCCTAAAGCTCAGAAAATATAACTCTTACGAGAGCGAAGATGAGATCCAAGAGGCAAACTCTCAGGATAAATCTCAAAGGCTAAAGCCTTTGAACATTGACAAAACTCTTCCAAGTCGAAAGAAGTTAAAATATCAAGAGGAGGAGAAACAACAACCGTCAGATTGGTTGTGGAGAGGATCCTGGACTATTAGATCATCATCCAACATAACAAATGAAGCACAAAGGAGAGGAACGGATCCCATCTGTTAGGTCTAAGCACGAAGGACCAATAACTGTTGGATCCAGGGGTAAGCGCACGAGACTTAACCCTTGTGTGCACAAGAGAAGTGGAATTATCAAAGTCCCAAAGTACCGAAGTGTTTTGGGACTGTCCATCGTCAAGGAGGATAAGTGGCATAAGATCCACAACTTCGGAAGCTTGTGGACAAGGAGGAAGAGAAACAGTTGAAGTAAATCTTGGTTGTTGATCTAAAAGTGGATGCGTGGCGCCAGATCTGGAACTCCGGGTACAGAGCAATCTAGAGGAAAGCAGAGGATGAAAGTGTCGAAGTCCTGATGGATATATCTATCGTTGATAGAGGATGACATCGAAGGACAATTGATATGGTCTTGGTCGGAAAGATTCGAAGTTTCAAAGAAGATCTGGACCATTGGATCCAGAAGAACACGTGAAAGAAATCGGTGTATTTTGGGTGAAAGCATTTCGGGAGAACGCGAAGGACGAAAGTTTAAAATCGTCGAAGCCTGAATAACCGAAGTAATTGGGAGAAGTTGATATGGGTTGGACAGGTGTCACCAGATCGCGAACTTCGGAGAATCATACTCCGGGTTTTTTTTGAAGTTGTGTTTCAGAATGTTATGAAGCACCGAAGCCCGAAACGTCTAAGGGTCATTGATTTGGAAGGGAGCTATGTGTTGATGGATCATGTAGATTTGGGATTATGTGTGGAAGGATGATAGATAGAATTTTTTGATCATGGATCATCGCCGAAAGAAATATATCGACGGTCGAGAAGAATTGTGGGGCCAAAACTTTCTTGGATATTAAAAATCTGAGAGCGGGCCACAATTTATACCATGGTTTTAACGAAGTGATATGTGGTAGCTGGAGGTCAATTGCGGGGAGAAAAGCAGGTTGGCCTAAAACCACTCTTTCCCACGCCTGCAATCACACACTTATGTGAGGTCATAGCCCAAGGACATAAGAAGGAAGGGGCTAATACAAAAGGAGCTAGCGCCTCAAACTTGGAGTTTTGGAAGCATGCAGGAATAGCCCACGAGTCTGTCAGGAACTGCACACAAAAGGAAAGGAGACTTATTTATAATTGTTTTGGGTTCAATCACGATCCTGAAGATTCAATGTGACTCAGAAGTTTGAAATATCCTTTGACCGGGAGGTCAGCAGACCCAGCTGAGGTAGGGGCACTGTGTCAAAAGTGCTCAGGGAAGAAATAGTCATGTACAATGACTACAATGAGAGCACAAGAAGATTCAGGAATCTAGGAAGAATTGTAGACTTCTGGGATCAACAAGGAAAATTTTCACATGGGTAAGAAGTTGCTGCAATTTCTGTGGCAGCAAGTATGTTATGACTTGTTGAGTCAGCCAGAGGAAAAAATGCTTGCATGTTTGCAAGTGTTGTTGGTGATGTTGTTGCATAAGGAGGGAAGCAACAGAGAGCTGAAGTGCTGGTTATAAGTTTGATAAAAGAAACATGAAATCTTCTAATGCCATCAGACTTTCAGGTAGTATAAAATTTATTAATGGCAGTCATGCAAGTATGAGTTTTTATCACTCTTGTTGCATAATTGCTGAAAGGAAATTTAGGTAAGAATTTTCTCAGCCAGAGTTATTTTATAAAATCACATGATTATGTTATTGAATGCATACCACTAGATGTGATAAAAGATGGAGGCCTGTATTAATTCAAATCTTTTTAGCTTCTGAATGCACACAATAACACAGTAGAATGTCATTTTAATTTGGTTATGGGGTAATAACCAAAGAATTAAAGATAAGAATTGGTTATAGCAATGAATGGTAGTAAGCTAGTCATGTATGAGACCAAGAGCTAGTTGGATATGGCAAGGTATGGATATGGAAAGGTTATGAGCCACACAAGTACTAAAAGATTCCTACTTTTAAATAAAACTTGGGCTGCAACCTTTTTTCTAACACTAATGAACACCACATAATTATATTCTTGGTGTAGTGTTCAGGTCGAAAAGGAAGGCATCCAATTAATTGGGAAGACAATAGGAAGTGTGTGGAGAATGTGTCAAC
>SNQJ01S0231255.1:12671-26885 GCA_010110895.2 Picea sitchensis | reverse complement strand
ATAAAATAGTATGGGGGACTAAGCTCCACTAGGAAGGGAAAGGGAGGGCTAGGAGACTAGGAAAAAGGGGCTAAGCTAGAGGGATTATCTCCAAGGGAATATTATATTATTATTTCCTAAAGACTATGGTGAGAATAATTATTTAATCCTAAGTCTCATGGAAGAGTGAATGAATCACAAGTGGAGAGAAATGAGCTCTAGGAGAGCCATGTGTCAATCATGGCACATGCAAATATATGTGGGGAAAATAGTTTGTTTTCCCATCTTTTCCCATTCACCAACACATTGAGGCACTCATCCAATTTTCACGCAGCCAACCATTTCCTCCATGAGTTGACCTTTGCATCATATGTGCACCTCTGGAACCTGCACTTACACCTTTAGTAGTGATCCCGTACCCTTTTTCATGTTAAGCACAACATACCTATACCTTGCATGAACCCGTACTGTGCCTTACCTGAATGTTGTTGATGCCAATGAAGTTCCTTGTCTGAGAGTGATTGATGCCATTATTTGTTCCAGACCCATTTTTTGTTGCTTCCTTCACCTGAGCATGTTTCTAGTTGAATAGAGAATTGGTTTGAAGAGGTGGGTTGTTAGGCCCATGGGATTGAAGAAGCAAGTTGTTAGGCATGTGAGAAACTCTCTCCAGGTGAGAGGATTTGTTGGGAAAGTGATTTCCCGAGGGAGCCCAACTGTAGATATATTGCTATGCGAATTCTTGTTTGGCCTGTTGTTGAAGCCCTAGAAGGGAAGTGGGGAAACCAAATGACTGTTGAGCAGAGAAGGGGCACACTTCCTGGGGTGGAACATGAATGTGGGGAATGAGAGGTTGTAGGATGTTAGTGTGAGTTCGCTCCTGGAAAGAAATCATTCATGTTGACTGTGAAACTTCCTTTTGTCTGATTTGTCTCATCCTAGCCTAGGAATCCCTTTACCTAGGTGGAGTTTAGTCCCAGCTCGGGGGTGACCCACTGCTGAGAGTGATGAGCAGCGTGGTCTAAGGCTGGGAGGATCGTGGAAGGTCTGCACACAGTTGGTGGTATTCTATAAAAAGATAAGTATCATTTATGTGTTCAATTGCATGTTGTATATTTGTACATGTTGTTATAATTATGAGTATTGCCTGTGTTTGTTGTATGTATAAGATTACTGTTATTTCCGCATGAATCTATGTTTTAGCAGAATGAATTTGTCTATTTTAAGTATATATATATATATATATATATATATTTGAAGTTCCACAAAGAGTTTCTGTGTGACATATCCCAACAAGTATATGGTTGCATATGTTACAATTTGGGTTATCAGATACAAGAGAAGTAGTAATGGTGGCATGCCCCCAACTTGGGAGGCCCTGGGTCTATTACAATATGGTTTCAAAGCCCCAATTTTCAACATTGATCATGGATGGGTCGTGTAAGTGGAAATTGAAGCAAACGTTTTAGAGTGAATTGTTGTCGAAATGGACAAAATTTGAGTTTCAGAATTTCCATGAGTGACAAGAGGGTGCTAAGAGCACACCTGGAATGTGTTCAGAAGCTCATAGGGTTTAGCGGTTCGAGAAAGCCAACAGAGAAAAGAAAACCACAACAACTGTGGTTTTGGGGCCACAAAGTTTAGATGTGGGCCACCAAACCTGTTCGGGAGAAGGAAGATCCTTCACAACCGTCAGATATGGGGAAATAACACAGTTGTTAACCCCCCCTCAAGTCCTTTGGACTTTGTTGCTTCAGAAATTTTTAATATTTTGACAAAAGGAGGCAAATGCCACGAAGCTCCGAAGTCCCGGAGTTAATATACACCATAGATCATGTGGGTAAAGGTGGACTGTTAGATTCCCCAAGTGGTTCGATAGTTCAGCGTTCAGAGAAATATGGTTGTGGATGCATAGAGTGGAGTTTTTCCTGAAGTCCAAAACCAATATGGATCGTCCATTATCGGAGACACGTGTCCGCAGATTAACAAGCATTCATAAATTCGACATCCAATCATTCGGGGGTGGGGTGGTGTTCAACAGTGAAATCCTCTGAAGATCGAAGTTATGAAGTCTCAGAGCTCTGAAGTTTTGAAGCTCTGAGGGAACACATGTTCGAAAGTTTGACGTTCGGGTGTTTTGATGTGCTCTGGTGTGGGATTCTCCCAAGTCCCGGAGTGAAACTACATGATGATGTCACTTGGAATGACGTGGACCTGATCAAGAGTTTGGAAGCTTGACGATCGAGAGTTTTTAAGTGTGCAGATGAGAAGTTTTCTGAATTTTCGGATCCCCAAAGTCCCAAAGCTCCGGGAAACCACTGTTCGGAAGTTCGACATTCAGGATTTATCAAGTATGTGGGTGTAAAATCTTATGAAGCCTGAAGTGTCGAAGTCTTGGAATGCGGGAATGACGCGACATGATGACATCACCTGGAGTGCTGTGGACCTGTTCGGAAGTTCGGCGTTTGGGATTTTTTAAGGGTGTTGTAATATAAACCTCTGAAGCACGGAGTTCCAAAGTCATGAGGAACCAGAGTGACATGGCCAGCTGACGTCAACTAGGGTGATGTGGGCACACTTGATGTTTGCCATGTGTCATTGTGTTTTGTTATTTTTAAAGACCTTTTGTGCTAATTAGAACTTGACACGTATTAACCATCAGATGAGGCCACATGTCATCTCCATACTTCTGCCATGTATCACCCCCCTGGTGCATGATTTTTGTTGAGACTCTGAAAGTTTGGAGGTTCGACATTCGGGGAAATTTTAGTATGTAGTTGCAGGAACCTCTAAAGCGCGAAGCCCCAAAGAGATTCTCTGGGTGTTCACCAGTTTGGCGTTCAGAGGGAACATGGTAGGATGAAGGTAAAACCTTCAAAGCCCAAAGCATCAGAGTGCCAGAGTAATGAAACTCCAAAGTGTCAGTCCAACAATTTAGAAATTCGACGTTCGGGAAAATGTGTGTATGTAGACACAATAACCTCTGAAGCATGAAGCTCCGAACAACTTCTCCGAGATATTGCAAGTTTAACGTTCGAAGGGAACAATGTGTGGAGTAGGCGAAACTTCCAAAGCCCGAAGCTCCGAAGTTTCGAAGATATATCGTGCAGGAACTCTCTAGTTCAATGTTCAAAAGAAATGAGGCATGAGGTAGTAAGAACCTCCAAAGACCAAAGTCTCGAAGCTTCGGAGAAGTGCATATCATATAAGCACTTGGACATAGCCCTTGGTCATATGAGACTTCAGTCGAGATAAAATAGGGCCAATGCTGAATTGTTATTTTCAAAGACAAATTGTTCAAATATTCATAACTTCCTAATCAAATTTCAGAATTGAGTAAGGGAGCAGTCATTGGAAATATCTTTGACAATAGCACATAACTGTTTACCCATAAAATTGAGATGAACAGTCAATTTCTCAGAAAAATCAGAAGAAATAAGTCTGGTATAATATTGAACCAGAATGGTTCATATTTTCATGAAATTGTTGAGTCAGTTAGCCTAACAAAGTTTTGTTGGCTGCACATTTTGCAGAGTTAACAACAACTAGATCAGATCATGATCAACACACAGTACAAACTGATGGAGGATACACAAGGGGATTACATCCATGAAGATGAGATCATAGGGATGGATGTCCATTTGGGTATGGAAGGAACAAACTCTAATGGACATGGAGAATGGAAGGATGAAAACATGAATAGGGTAGAGACCATTAAGAATTTGAAGAAATATGTCCAAAGTCACAAGGATGATAATGAAATACTTATGAAAGCCAAGGAGCAGTAGGAGGACTTCAACATGAAGTTATTGTAGATCTTGGACATAATTGAAAGGAAATTGGATAAGGAGAATGACTCAAGAAAATCAAGAAGTCATAGGTCTCCTGATGAAAAAGGAATATTAAGGAGTGTTAGCAGGCATCACCATCACTCCCCAAGGCATTCTGATAGGAGAGAACCCAACAAATCCATTTCATCCCCTATCAAGAAGCATCAGAAGAGGTCTGGGGTGGATGGACTATGAGGAGAAATGAACAAAATCAAACCTCCTACTTTTGATGTTGAGCACAAGAAGGATGAATATGTAGAGACATGGTTGCTAGGCATGAAGATGTACTTTCAATTGCATAATTATTCTTCACATGTAGAAGGAAGAATTGCTATCTATCAGCTCAAGGGAAAGGCATCCATGTGGCAGAATCAACTTGTGTAGGTGAAACACATTAAAGAGAAAAATGTCACTTCGAAGGAATTCAAGAATTATTTTGAAAAGAAATAATTGACTAAGAGATATTATGACAAGAAAATGAAAGATTTCTTTGAACTCAAGCTTGGAAGTATGGCCATTGATGAGTATGAAAGAAGGTTTTTGGAACTGTCGAAGTATGTCTCCTTCATCAAGGATGAGACGGTTAAGATTCAAAGGTATTTGAGTGGGCTGCCATATTTCATCAGTGATAAGATACAATATGATGATCCCAAGACTTTGGAGGAGGCCGTAAGGCGAGATAAATTCCTATGTGATCAACATAAAGGAAAGCCAACTTTCCAAAAAGATTGGGAAGACAAGAAGAATTTCAAGATGGAATAGAGGAAAAAGGGGAATAAGCCACCATTCTTCAGAAATAGTCCTCAGGGACAACCAACATCTAGAGATCCCAGAACGACTAAGACAGGTGGGCGAAGGCCAAGACAACCACCAATTAAATATTGGGGTTGTCATGGAAATCATATGTATAGATATTGTCCTCACATAAGTGAAAAAGTGAGAGTTGTTCACAATGTACAACAATATGAAACAATGGAGGACATGGGAACAAATGTGCCAAGGATCTATGCAGCCCTGGACAACAAGCAAGCAAAGTTTCAATCACACATGGTTGAAGTGGAAGGTATGATCAACAACCAAACCATTGCAATTTTAATTGATTCAGGAGCTAGTCATATTTATATAGATCCTAAGATGGTGGAAAGATTGCAATTGCCAAGAAACAAGCATGGAAAATATTGGTTAGTGAAACTGGTTACCGGAGCCAAGAGAAAAGTTAATGAGTTGGTAGCCAAGAGAAAAGTTAATGAGTTGGTTAAGTCATGTCCAGTGGGCATGAATGGGCTGAGCGCCAAGGTAGATTTGAACATCTTTCCTTTAGGTTCCAATGACTATTTAATTGGTATGGATTGGTTGGACCAACACCATGTTGTCTTAGACTGTCATAACAAGGAATTTACTTTCCTGGATGAAAAAGGGAAGCTAAGGACAATCCAAGGAATTCCTAGGGCAGTAACTGTCAGAGAAATCTCAGCAATGCAGCTGAAGAAATGTTACAGAAAGGGTTGTCAAATATTTGCATCTCATACGGGAGAAACACCTAAGGATAAGGTGTCAAATATTGAATACTATGCAGTCCTAAAGGAGTTTGAGGATGTATTTAAAGAAATACCAGGAATACCCCCTAAAAGAGATATTGATTTCTCTATAAATATAATGTCTGGATCAACTCCAATATCTAAGAATCCTTACATGAAGGGTTGTCAAATATTTGCAGCTCATATGGGAGAAACACCTAACGATAAGGTGTCAAATATTGAAGATTATGCAGTCCTAAAGTAGTTTGATGATGTATTTAAGAAATACCAGGACTACCCCCTAAAAGAGATATTGATTTCTCTATAAATATAATGCCTGGAGCAACTCCAATATCTAAGACTCCTTACATGATGAATACACAAGAACTGAAGGAGTTGCAAATGCAGCTTGAATAACTTCTAAAGACGGGGTATATACGCCCAAGTGTGTCCCCTTGGGGTTCCCCAGTATTATTTGTGAAGAATAAGGATGGGACATTAATACTATGTATTGACTTCAGGCAGTTGAAGAAAGTAACAATAAATAATAAGTATCCTTTGATACAGATTGATGACCTCTTTGATTAGTTGAAGAATAAAAAAATATTCTCAAAGATTGATCTCAGATCAGGTTATCATTATATAATAATTATAGATGAATACATTAGCAAGACTTCCTTCAGAACAAGGTATGGCCATTATGAGTTCACAATGGTGCCATTTGGGTTATCAAATGCACCAGCTGTCTTCATGGGTTTAATGAATGGTATTTTCAGAGAATACCTGGATAAGTTTGTCATTGTCTTTTTGGATGACATTCTTATTTATTCCAAGTCGAAAGAAGATCATGAGCAACACTTAAACATGGTATATCAAGTATTAAGAGAGTATCAATTGTATGCAAAATTGAGCAAGTGCTCATTTTATCATAACCAAATTCATTAGTTGGGGAATATCATATCTGAGGAAGGGATAACAATGGATCCTGAAAAGATTAAGGCCATTAGAGAATGGTCATTACCAAAGAATGTGACAGACTTGAGATCATTCATGGGCCTTGCAGGCTACTACATAATATTTATTGCAGGATTCTCAATGATTACCCACCCAATCACTTCCTTACAAAATAAGGGGATAAAGTTTCAATGGACAGAGGAATCTAACAAGAGTTTCTATCACTTGAATAAATTATTAACCAATGCTCCAGTCTTAAGTATTTCTGATCCAAATGAAGATTTCATGGTATGCACAAATGCATGCAAAGAGGGACTTGGTGGAGTCCTCAGTCAAAATGGGTTTGTTGTATGTTATGAATCAAGGAAGTTGAAGGAGCATGAAAGGAATTATGACACTCATGATTTGGAGTTGGAAACCATAGTGCATGCCTTGAAAAAGTGGAGACACTACCTCATGGGAAAAATATTTGAGCCGAGGATAGACCATAATGGTCTTAAATATTTATTTGATGAACCAACTCTAAATTCCAGGCAGAGCAGGTGGTTGGAGTTTCTCAGTGAGTATGACTTTGATATAAATCATATCAAAGGGAAAGAGAACAAGGTGGTTGATGCACTCAGCAAAAGAGTGCATGATTTGCATGCTACAACTATTATCATGTACCAATCATATCTAAAAGACAAAATCTTGGAGGTTGCAAAATCAGATCTGCATTATATGGATTTGGTAACAAAATTACATGAAGGTAATTTGCAACAGAAAATTAAGGGCTACAAGCTCGGAAATGATGAAATTCTCAGATACAGAAGCATAATTTATGTACCAAATTCTCAAGAATTGAAAATTCTGATATTGAGGGAAATGCATAATGTACCTTATGCAGGACACCCAGTGTATCATAGAACAATTGCAGCTATCAAGAGCCAATATCATTGGCCATGCATGAAGAAATAAATTGTTGAGTACATTGCCAAATGTTTGGAGTGTCAAAAGGTCAAGGTTGAGCATAAACACCTAGCTGGTTTGTTGCAGCCATTACCCATCTCTGAGTGGAAATGGGAAGTGGTGACAATGGAATTCATCACCAAACTACCCAGAACAAACAAGCAACGTGATTCCATCATGGTAGTGGTGGAAAATCTTACCAAAGTTGTCTATTTCATTCCAGTGAAGCTTACTCACAAGGAAACTAATGTTGTTGATATTTGTATGAGGGGAATTGCTAAATTGCATGGTATACCCAAGAAAATTGTCTCTGATAGAGACCCAAAGTTTACCTCAAAGTTATGGAAAGGATTATTCAAAGGATTTGTAACAAATTTGAATTGTAGCACAACTTATCATTCATAATTTTATAGGAAAATAGAAAGGGTGAATCAAGTGATTGAGGATATGTTGAGGATGTATGTGATGGATAAATCATCAAAATGGGAAGACTATATACACTTGGTAGAGTTTTCTTACAACAATGGGTACCAAGCATCTCTGAATATGAGCCCATTTGAGGCACTTTATGGTAGAAAATGCAACACACCTGTAAGCTAGGACAACCCAACAGATAGAGTAGTGGTTCGGCCATAATTGCTCAGGGAAATGGAAGAGCATATGTCAAAAATAAAGAGGGATTTAAAGGATGCTCAAGACAAAAAGAAAAGATATGTTGATAAGTGAAGAACTCATAGGGAATTTAAAGTGAGTGATCATGTATTCCTAAAAGTGAAGACCAACAAAAGTTCCCTGAAGTTGGGGAATTGTTCTAAGTTGGTAGCTCGTTATTGTGGGTCATTTGAAATACTAGAGAGGATTGGGCTTGTAGCTTGTTGAGGAAAATGTATGAAACACCTTACTCAATCATTTTCATATCTTCCCTTGCTAGGAAAATATAGTTGGGAATGTCACCCGAGGTTTATAGCCTCAAAACATTCACTCAATCCAAAAGTATTAATTACAAGGATTAAGGATGATTTTATGATTTGTAAATGTTGCGATGTAAAGATAAAATTTATACAAGGCTACAAGAATGTATACAACTTTTACAATAAAGTAAACATGGAGACCAAAAGCAAAAAGAGGAACCAACTCATGAAGACACATGTATGAGACATAACAACAATTTGATTTGTTTCATTCTGAGATACAAAAAGTGTATTTCCCTTTACAAACCCCTGCGAGGGTATGGACCAAAGTCATATTTAGAGGTCTCCAATGGGCACCATACAAAAAGACTCCGACAATAAAACAAAACTGAAATTAATGATCTGGATCAACTTGCCACAAAAATGTTGCCATTTGACTCTGCAAGATATCATTTATCAGCCATGAAAATTAATTCACAAGCATACAAGAATACACATACTATCAAGGATGAATCAACACCTATAAAACAAGCGGATGGAAAGTATGTTTCAGTTTTGAACCTTGTTGCCTTCAATAAGACCCTGTTGTCAACAAAAGGATTAGGCTTTCAAGTAAACTCATAAATGAATGAAAACTGAAACTATCTCATTTAACTAAAGAGAAAACCTTAGTGTTGTCTTTCTCCTTGTATTCTCCCCTTGTCTCCTCTTCTCATTGAACCTTTATTCTTTCTCAATAAGTTGAGGTAGTTCACCTACTTTCTTTAGTTAAGTCAAATTAACTTAACTAATTATTTTAGGGAGAAATAACTAATAATAATATATAAATAAGGGTTTAGTTAATAATTACTAAATAGGTAGGACCCCTTGTGACTCCCATCATTCTTTTTCCAAAGATCAATTATAGAATACATTTTTTTTCATTTGGATCATATAACACCCTTGTAGCTCCCCTTGATATTATTCAAATCGAATATTTAAATATCAACAAAATTTAAGGACATATCCCCAAAAAACAATATATCCATTTTATCCACAAAAATATCCAAAATAAAGCTTGTTGTCCCCAAAAGTTGAAAATTATCAAATATTGTCTTCATTACTGAAAATCATAAAAAAAACTTTAAAATCCATATTTGCTACTTTGCGAGGCATATTTCCTCTTCTCACTGTTGTCTCCAATTGACTTTCCTTGAGTGGCCCTTGGTTGGTTGGACCCTCTGGGTTGTATTTCGCTAATCACATGAGAGAAGTCATATTTTAGGTGGAGGCATGAAGACACAGACTTAAAGGATTCTGTGGAAGGACTGGAGGGGGAAGCCATTGCTTTTCTTTTGTCTTGCACAGGTTGCGGGATATCAATTTTTAATCTTTTTCTAGCGTGTGAGGATTATACTAGAAAAACAAGAGGATCAATTTGAACATTGGGATTAATTGGTGGTGGTAAAGGGAATGGCACAATGGGCCAACCACGGTGTTGAGAGATAGGTTGGAGGACATTTTTTTGCCAACTGTCATTAGTGGGGGCTTCGGGCTGTAATGATACATGTGGAGGAACGAGAATGCCAGGAAAATTTTGAGGAGGCTGAAATGGGGGTCTGTCAGGTTGGGTATGAAAGATACCATGGCCAACCAAATTAAAAAACCCAGCTTGAAACAATTGGTTCAACTCTTGTGGATCAACATCAAAATGAATAGAAAATCGAGGCCTTATATGGCCTCGCTACTAATTACCTATACCTCTGTTATTTTGACCATTATTGCCCCTACTGAAAAAACTCATCCTGTAGCAATATTTAACCAGTTATGAAAAGTTCTTAATAACCCATACATGAAACTCTACTTTAAATAAATCAAGAGTTGGCTCTATTATTTACTACATGACGCATGCAATCCATCCATAAAGAAACATTTATTAATTTCCAGACGAACAAGGAATTGATAGGGTCATTTGGAGTATGGAGGGATTTTACTTAGCGTAAAATATATAATGTAAGGGAAATATTCACGAATATTGTTCAAGCAACTAATAAAACAATCAAATTTTGTACACAACTAGCTCCCAAAATATCAATCATCAATCATTTCTTTCCTTTTTTCACAGACTTTTCCTTCTTCTTTTTTTAAATGATAACAACAGAACAGGGAGTGAGAAATGTAATTGCGATAATGAGGGGAGTGTATCTTGAGTAAAATGGTATAATGAAAGGGAACCCCATGGATATTGTTTTATCATATATCAAACAATGCCATTTTCGACCTCAAAATTTAAACATCTTCACTGTTTCAAAATTGAAATTCAACACTATGTTTCCAAAAATCCAGAGATGGGATTTCACTTCTAGGGTGTTCATTTTCATCTAGAAGTTGCAATGCACAATAATCATTTCAAAATCCTTTGCTCAATAAACATTCAACAATAATAACATAACTTGTGTGCAACAGGTTTGAGGAGGCACAACGCCACAATAATCAAAATAAATACAACCCATAGTCGAGGAATGGATAGACTATGATTCCTGATATCAACACCAGTGCGTTAAAATCACTATAGGTTTCCACAAAGTGGCCACAAAAGAGATCCCTTCATATACCATAATTCAAAATTGAAACTTCAATTAACAACGTTCCTAGAATCCTTTTCATTCTGGATCACAAAACTCATTCAATGCATATATAATTTACTCCCAGAGGTATTCCTTTCATACAAAATCGAACACACAATAGGTCGTATCCATTAAACCATGTTTTGCAATGTTGTCATTACCCTAATATCCCCACAGGACAGACTGTATTATCAGACGAATGAGTAAGGTTAACATACTACCCACTTTTACACAATAAATAATCAACTAAACCCATGACTACAAATGAACACGAACTGTGCCTTCATCAAATTCTGGGTTGGCCATCTCCACCATAATTCCCAATGCATAGGGTTCCATACGCAACAATGGACAACAAGGTGGTAGACGAAATTGGGTTAACAAACTGAGGGTTTAACCAGAAGGAGCATGGAAAGTTTAATTCTTCACAAAATTCCACATTAATACTCACAAAGTAGTGAACAAGGTGCGGGCACAATAGCCATGAAAACCACAACTTAAAAGACATGAAGAGTTCCCAAATAAATCACAGGTAAGAAGCGGGGATAACTACTTCGAATAGGGAAGAAACCCAGAATAAGGAACAGAGGCAAGGCAGGCTTGGGAGTTTCCCAATGATATTATTTTCCACAACAAAAATGCGAACAACCATACACAACAAAAGACATCACTCTTCTTTTCAATGCCATGATTAAAATACAACCACCATAGGAAACCAAAACCTTGCAAATGACCAATACACAATCCAACTTCATTCATATAACAACTTTGGAAATGCACAGACCGTGAGCAAACAAGAACCAACTGTTGACTTAAAGAGTAGAGTGAATTTTCATGGATGGAAAAACAAGAAAATCCCATACCTGTGTAAAATTTTGTAAGGAGAAACGACCAGCTTGTATACCTTCTCCACAACCAAGCAAAGTGGAGCAACAACAACCAACAAGAGCAAATGAAAAATTATTAGGGTGGCGAGCTCGAGGTGAATTAGAGTGACATGCATTTACTGCACGTCGCTTCTACATTCACATTTTCATTCATGCCAATACGAGCAAGCCCACTATTCAACTCATCAACCATTAACATTCAAATCAACTTAATGCAGGTCGATTATACCATAGTTTTCCAATATGCCAATTTTGCAAATGCGCCAACCCTTTCCATTATCCCTATTTCACATATAACAATAATTTTCTAGGGACGCCAAATCATGACCAAACTTACAATTAAACCAATGCGTGCAACACTTGTTTTAAAACTCCAATGTGACATAACTCAAATACTTGCTAGGGATACTGTGTTCCAACATTACTTCCAATTCAAACAATGTGTGTACCCTTGTAGCATGAAACCACCACATCACACATATAAATTAAGCATGGAGTTTAGGTCCTTCCTCAAAGTAAATGTAACATAATAATACTTGTGAGTGTTATATAAAAACAACACCAAAATCATATCGCCCCTAACATCATATTTGATTAATCATTCCGACAGATTTTTTAAATGCAAATAAATTGTAGGGATCATCGCAGCCAACTCATAAGCATGTAAAGAATAACTATTGTTTCTTCATCATAGTCACACAAGTTACACCAGGGGTCCCACCTATTAGTATATTATTAAATATAATTAAATAATAAGTCATAAGGCGTTTGCAACCATTTGCAAGCAGGTACCCTATATTGCGCTTTTGGGCTCCAACATAGCTTATATGCTTGCATTACCTGCATCAATGTCTATTCATAATGTATTCCATGTATCATTTCTCAAGAAGTATATACCTCATGCTAATCATGTTATTGATTTGAATGTGATTAAGGTGGAGCAAGAAGGCGTTTTTCAAGTGTATTCGGTGTGCATACTAGACCGAAAGATCAAACATCTCTGGAATCGAGCCATAGAGATAGTAAAGTTCCAATGGACTTGGTACAGTCCCGAGGATGCAACTTGGGAGAATGAAGATGCTATGCAGGCATAATACCCGCATAGTTTTGAAGATTTTGAAAATATTGATGGTAATATGTAAATAAGATGCACTAAGGACAGTGCATAAACAAGGGGAGGGCATTTTAATACCTCAAGACCGAGCCCCTGCAGTTGAACTGTAAACATGTTTTATAGGCTGGTGAGCCAAGTGATTATAAGCTAGGAGGATTATGTGATGATTAGGATGGAGATCCTATATGTTAAAGGTCAGTGAGCCTAATTTTGTATATGTAAAAAATCATATCATTAATATAATACATCGTTGCGTGTAGACCGACCACGATAAAAGAGTATGGGGGATTAAGCTCCACTAGGAAGAAAAAGGGAGGGCTAGGAGACTAGGAAAAAGGGGCTAAGCTAGAGGGCTTATCTCCAAGGGAATACTATATTATTATTTTCTAAAGACTCTGGTGAGGATAATTATTGTATCCTAAGTTTCATGGAAGAGTGAATGAATCACAAGTGGAGAGAAACGAGCTCCAGGAGAGCCATGTATTAATCATGGCACATGCAAATATATGTGGGGAAAATAGTATGTTTCCCATCTTTCCCCATTCACCAACGCATTGAGGCACTCAGCCAATTTTCACATAGTCAACCATTTCCTCCATGAGTTGACCTCTGCATCATACGCACACCTATGGAATCTTCACGCACACCTTCAACAATGATCTTGTACCCTTTTTCATGTTAATCACAATGTACTTGTACCTTTCCTGAACTCGTACTGTGCCTTACTTGAATGTTGTTGTTTCCAACGTAGTTCCTTGTCTGAGCACAATTGTTGCCATTATATGTTTTAGACCCATTTTCTATTGCTGCCTTCACTTGAGATTGTTTCTAGTTGACTAGAGAGTTGGTTTGATGAGGCAGGTTGTCAGGCCTGTGGGATTAAAGAAGCAGATTGTCAGGCCTGTGAGCAACTCTCTGGAGGTGAGAGAGTTTTCTGGGAAAGTGATTTCCTAAGGGAGCCCAACTGCAACTATAGCGATATGAGAATTCATGTCCTGCCTGTTGCTTAATCCCCGGAAGGGAAGTGGGGAAACCAAAGGACTATTGAGCAGAGAAGGGGCACACTTCTTGGGGTGGGACATGCATGTGGGGAATGAGAGGTTGTAGTCTTTTAGTGTTATTTGGATCCTAGAATGAAATCCTTCCAGTTGACTGTGCAACTTCCTGTTATTTGATTTGTCTCGGCCTTTCCTAGGAATCCCTTTACCCGGGTGGAGTTTATTTCCATCTCAAGGGTGACCCATTGCTAAGAGTGATGAGAAACGTGGTCTAAGGCTGGGAGGATCATGGAAATTCTGCATGTAGTTGGTGGTCTTCTATAAAAAGATAAGTATCATTTTTGTGTTCAATTGCATGATGTGTATATGTACATGTTGTTATAATTATGAGTATTGCATGTGTATGTTGTATGTATAGGCTTACTATTATTTCCGCATGAATCTATGTTTTAGCAGAATGTATTTGTCTG
>SNQJ01S0231255.1:0-12661 GCA_010110895.2 Picea sitchensis | reverse complement strand
AGTTTTATTATCTCTCATATATTCTTGGGTGGAAGCAAGGGGAAAGGATGGAGAGTTCAACTCTCTCTTGATATTTGAGGATTGTATCTTCCTCTTGGATGTTTATCCCTCCCTTTACATTTGGAAGTTGTAGCTACCTTTGGAAGTCATTACTTCCCTTGAACAAAAACTATTGGTTATTTATCATATATTGTGCATGGTGTATTGTGGTGTATTGGTGTAACTCTTATACTATTGTTCACTGCTCATTGGATATAATTGAATGGTTTAAGTAAAAGTTGAAAAAGGTTTTTAAATTTTACTTGATACTGATTCACCCCCCTCTTAGTATCAACAACTTTGCTATGCAGGAACCCATTTTCTCGTTTCTTGGCCATCATATTAGATCTTCGGCCTCTTAATATAACTTTATAAAATTGATACAATATCCTTGTAAAGCATTTCCATTTGAACTTGTTATTTCCTTCGAGGCCCGGGGCTTCTGACGACTTCCACTCACTTCTTCCTACACCATCAAACTTTCCTAATCGAGCATCACAAATAGAATAAATACCTCTTTCATGCAACTCTGCTAGAAGGAAATTTGAGAGTTTGAAACCAAGGCCTGATCTTACCCATGGATCCTCTCCAATCCAGGTTTTCTTACCACTGCCAATCTCCAACTTACCCAATTGTCGATCAATGGATAATATTTTGTCATTGATTTCCACCTTATAGATCCAGTAGCCCCAGATTTGCTTGACACTCTCAACCATTCTTCACTCATTAAACTTGGAAAATATTTGGTCGATAAAACTCTACCCCTAGAAGATAAAATAGGATAGAGGAAACCCTTGACGCAAACCCCTGGACAAATGAAATAAAGAAAAATGTGGGTCGTTGATCATCACCAATATTGAGGAAGACTATATACAACCCATGATCCAATTTACAATGCTTAAATTGATCCCCATTTGGATGATATATAAACACACAAAGGTCCAATTTACCTTGTCATAAGCCTTTGAAAGATCTAGCTTCATGATAAAGGATGGAATTTTCCTATATTTCATAGAGTGAAGGGATTCCTGGGATAGGGAAACAACATCATGAATATGGAGACCACTTAGAAAG
The DNA here is from genome assembly GCA_010110895.2 of Picea sitchensis. Classification (NCBI taxonomy): domain Eukaryota; kingdom Viridiplantae; phylum Streptophyta; class Pinopsida; order Pinales; family Pinaceae; genus Picea; species Picea sitchensis. The sequence continues at coordinate 11,548 of SNQJ01S0231255.1, read as the reverse complement.
CCAAATTGTTCTTATGAGATTGACTCATTGAAAATAGACTTAGGATGAGAGGCTAAGATCTTAGTGATGAGTTTGTAAATTAAATTGCAACAACAGATTGGATGGAAATCCTCAAAAAATTTCAGCTCTTTCATCTTTGGAATCAAGGCTAGATAGGTAGCATGGAAAGAGCCCCAAACCTTCCCCAATATTTGAGATTCATTATCCACTTTAATAAAATCATGTTTAAGGAGATTAAAAAAAAACCTAAAAATAATTCAACATATAGTCTATTAGGGCACATACTCTTACATTTCTAGAAAGAGGAAAGGGTTGATAATATTTATTTTTTTGTGATTCCTTCTTGGAGAGAATCATTCATCTCTTATGTTACAATATTCATAATGAGGGAAACAACCTTCATAATTTCTTCAATAGAACACCTTGGAGGAGCCTTGAACAACTCGGAGAAGTATTCCTTACCTACACCCACAAAAGATTCAAAGGAAGACACTGTCACCCCTCGAATATTCTTCAGCTCCGAAATTGTATTGGCCAATTTACGTTACTTAGCATAATTGTGTAAAAAAGTTGTGTTATTGTCATCCTCTTTTTAACCATATGGCTCTACTTTTTAACCACCATTTTATTTCCTCATAATCTAGAAGTTCCTTTCTTTTTTGCATTAGTTTCTAATATTTACCCCCTCCTCTTCAAGCATCTGATCTACTCAACCTTCAATCAACAAAGAACCAATATGGGATTCAACTTCCCGAAGTTACAAAGTTGCTTTGTCATTGTAAGCTTTGGCCCATTTTAATATCACGGTTTTGACACAGGAAATATTTATGGTGGATTGTTGCATGAAAGAAAAACCAACATCTTCTTCCAACGAAGCCTAATAAGCCCTTATGAGTATTTTGAAATCCTCCTCCTGGAGCCAAGCATGGTTAAATTTCATTGGGAATGGTGGTTTGGGGTTTTTTTGGGGAAACCTCTAACAAAATGGGCATGTGATCTGAAATACACCCCCCACCACCTTTAAATTAATATTCCATTTGAAATACAATAACGTTTCTGAAATTAAAAACCTTTCTAATCTCTTGGACACCAGATCCTAACCTTTCCTCTTGTTGCGCCATGTTTGAGTTAATTTTTGGGGTTTCAAATCTATCAACTTATTATGTTCAATCCAGTTGAAAAAGAAGCTTTCTTGCAGGTCCTGCCTTGGAAGCCCCCCCCAAACCTATCTGACAGAGAGGGTGAAATTAAGATCCCCACCTAACACAATGTTTGTGGCCATGAGAATCTATGAACTTCCCAAAAATTCCCAGAAGGGAATCCAGTCAGCATAAGGCATGTAAACGTTAATAATCCTGAGAAAAAACTTCAGATAAAGGTCTTCCAAGTCCAATACAATCCCATATGGGATTACCAAGGAGGAAAAAGACTTGAACCTTAGGCTCCATGATGAGATAAGTCCCTTGAAATCACAACTGATTCAATGGTGCAAAATAACCAATGATGAAGAACACTATGAAAAACATTCATTGATTTTGAGCCATTGCACAGTGTTTCTTTAATCATAACAAAGGAAGACATGTTGTCTAAAACAAACCTCTTGAGGGATAAAACTTTGGGAGTTCCCCCAACTCTCCTAGCATTGAAGGGTAATAAATCATTTGCAAACCCCTTTTGAGGCTCTCCCCACTCTAAGTGCCTGACCAATTGTTGATTGTTTCCCACTACAAATTTCCTTCAGTTCTTTTGATTGAGCTATCAAAATTAGTGATTTTTGGCCAACATGACCACCCCCGCCTTTTTCTAAAGCTAGACCTCCACCAAAAAATAATTCATCTACTTTATTAGACTTGGAATGAAGGATATATTCATATTTTACAAATAATATGGAAGACTAGGAAAACTTGTATTTCTTCGATGGTACTTAGACCCATCATCTAAAAAAGGAGGAGAGAACCCATGGGGAGAAGGATGAGACGACCCCAAATGAATAGAATTAGATTGAAAATTAAATTTTAAACGAGATAATTTCATGCCCCTTAGACTATCGGGAATAGAGGGTGAGGAATTTGAAATGGAGTTTGAGGGAATAGCTGAAGAAACCTTCTTAGGACAAACAGAGGGTGACCGCTCACAAACAAAATTAGCCAAGGATAATGACTTACCAAGATATAGAATCGACCGAGACTTCTTGGAAGGAGTTATAAAACCCCAAGACTGAGCCCCAGTTGAACTGTAAACATGTTTTATAGGATGGTGAGCCAAGTGATTATAAGCTAGGAGGCTTATGTGATGAATAGGTCGGAGAGCCTAGATGTTGAAGGCCAATGAGCCTAATTTTGTGTATGTAAACACTCATATCATTAATATAATACATCGTTGCATGTAGATTGACCACAATAAAATAGTATGGGGGACTAAGCTCCACTAGGAAGGGAAAGGGAGGGCTAGGAGACTAGGAAAAAGGGGCTAAGCTAGAGGGATTATCTCCAAGGGAATATTATATTATTATTTCCTAAAGACTATGGTGAGAATAATTATTTAATCCTAAGTCTCATGGAAGAGTGAATGAATCACAAGTGGAGAGAAATGAGCTCTAGGAGAGCCATGTGTCAATCATGGCACATGCAAATATATGTGGGGAAAATAGTTTGTTTTCCCATCTTTTCCCATTCACCAACACATTGAGGCACTCATCCAATTTTCACGCAGCCAACCATTTCCTCCATGAGTTGACCTTTGCATCATATGTGCACCTCTGGAACCTGCACTTACACCTTTAGTAGTGATCCCGTACCCTTTTTCATGTTAAGCACAACATACCTATACCTTGCATGAACCCGTACTGTGCCTTACCTGAATGTTGTTGATGCCAATGAAGTTCCTTGTCTGAGAGTGATTGATGCCATTATTTGTTCCAGACCCATTTTTTGTTGCTTCCTTCACCTGAGCATGTTTCTAGTTGAATAGAGAATTGGTTTGAAGAGGTGGGTTGTTAGGCCCATGGGATTGAAGAAGCAAGTTGTTAGGCATGTGAGAAACTCTCTCCAGGTGAGAGGATTTGTTGGGAAAGTGATTTCCCGAGGGAGCCCAACTGTAGATATATTGCTATGCGAATTCTTGTTTGGCCTGTTGTTGAAGCCCTAGAAGGGAAGTGGGGAAACCAAATGACTGTTGAGCAGAGAAGGGGCACACTTCCTGGGGTGGAACATGAATGTGGGGAATGAGAGGTTGTAGGATGTTAGTGTGAGTTCGCTCCTGGAAAGAAATCATTCATGTTGACTGTGAAACTTCCTTTTGTCTGATTTGTCTCATCCTAGCCTAGGAATCCCTTTACCTAGGTGGAGTTTAGTCCCAGCTCGGGGGTGACCCACTGCTGAGAGTGATGAGCAGCGTGGTCTAAGGCTGGGAGGATCGTGGAAGGTCTGCACACAGTTGGTGGTATTCTATAAAAAGATAAGTATCATTTATGTGTTCAATTGCATGTTGTATATTTGTACATGTTGTTATAATTATGAGTATTGCCTGTGTTTGTTGTATGTATAAGATTACTGTTATTTCCGCATGAATCTATGTTTTAGCAGAATGAATTTGTCTATTTTAAGTATATATATATATATATATATATATATTTGAAGTTCCACAAAGAGTTTCTGTGTGACATATCCCAACAAGTATATGGTTGCATATGTTACAATTTGGGTTATCAGATACAAGAGAAGTAGTAATGGTGGCATGCCCCCAACTTGGGAGGCCCTGGGTCTATTACAATATGGTTTCAAAGCCCCAATTTTCAACATTGATCATGGATGGGTCGTGTAAGTGGAAATTGAAGCAAACGTTTTAGAGTGAATTGTTGTCGAAATGGACAAAATTTGAGTTTCAGAATTTCCATGAGTGACAAGAGGGTGCTAAGAGCACACCTGGAATGTGTTCAGAAGCTCATAGGGTTTAGCGGTTCGAGAAAGCCAACAGAGAAAAGAAAACCACAACAACTGTGGTTTTGGGGCCACAAAGTTTAGATGTGGGCCACCAAACCTGTTCGGGAGAAGGAAGATCCTTCACAACCGTCAGATATGGGGAAATAACACAGTTGTTAACCCCCCCTCAAGTCCTTTGGACTTTGTTGCTTCAGAAATTTTTAATATTTTGACAAAAGGAGGCAAATGCCACGAAGCTCCGAAGTCCCGGAGTTAATATACACCATAGATCATGTGGGTAAAGGTGGACTGTTAGATTCCCCAAGTGGTTCGATAGTTCAGCGTTCAGAGAAATATGGTTGTGGATGCATAGAGTGGAGTTTTTCCTGAAGTCCAAAACCAATATGGATCGTCCATTATCGGAGACACGTGTCCGCAGATTAACAAGCATTCATAAATTCGACATCCAATCATTCGGGGGTGGGGTGGTGTTCAACAGTGAAATCCTCTGAAGATCGAAGTTATGAAGTCTCAGAGCTCTGAAGTTTTGAAGCTCTGAGGGAACACATGTTCGAAAGTTTGACGTTCGGGTGTTTTGATGTGCTCTGGTGTGGGATTCTCCCAAGTCCCGGAGTGAAACTACATGATGATGTCACTTGGAATGACGTGGACCTGATCAAGAGTTTGGAAGCTTGACGATCGAGAGTTTTTAAGTGTGCAGATGAGAAGTTTTCTGAATTTTCGGATCCCCAAAGTCCCAAAGCTCCGGGAAACCACTGTTCGGAAGTTCGACATTCAGGATTTATCAAGTATGTGGGTGTAAAATCTTATGAAGCCTGAAGTGTCGAAGTCTTGGAATGCGGGAATGACGCGACATGATGACATCACCTGGAGTGCTGTGGACCTGTTCGGAAGTTCGGCGTTTGGGATTTTTTAAGGGTGTTGTAATATAAACCTCTGAAGCACGGAGTTCCAAAGTCATGAGGAACCAGAGTGACATGGCCAGCTGACGTCAACTAGGGTGATGTGGGCACACTTGATGTTTGCCATGTGTCATTGTGTTTTGTTATTTTTAAAGACCTTTTGTGCTAATTAGAACTTGACACGTATTAACCATCAGATGAGGCCACATGTCATCTCCATACTTCTGCCATGTATCACCCCCCTGGTGCATGATTTTTGTTGAGACTCTGAAAGTTTGGAGGTTCGACATTCGGGGAAATTTTAGTATGTAGTTGCAGGAACCTCTAAAGCGCGAAGCCCCAAAGAGATTCTCTGGGTGTTCACCAGTTTGGCGTTCAGAGGGAACATGGTAGGATGAAGGTAAAACCTTCAAAGCCCAAAGCATCAGAGTGCCAGAGTAATGAAACTCCAAAGTGTCAGTCCAACAATTTAGAAATTCGACGTTCGGGAAAATGTGTGTATGTAGACACAATAACCTCTGAAGCATGAAGCTCCGAACAACTTCTCCGAGATATTGCAAGTTTAACGTTCGAAGGGAACAATGTGTGGAGTAGGCGAAACTTCCAAAGCCCGAAGCTCCGAAGTTTCGAAGATATATCGTGCAGGAACTCTCTAGTTCAATGTTCAAAAGAAATGAGGCATGAGGTAGTAAGAACCTCCAAAGACCAAAGTCTCGAAGCTTCGGAGAAGTGCATATCATATAAGCACTTGGACATAGCCCTTGGTCATATGAGACTTCAGTCGAGATAAAATAGGGCCAATGCTGAATTGTTATTTTCAAAGACAAATTGTTCAAATATTCATAACTTCCTAATCAAATTTCAGAATTGAGTAAGGGAGCAGTCATTGGAAATATCTTTGACAATAGCACATAACTGTTTACCCATAAAATTGAGATGAACAGTCAATTTCTCAGAAAAATCAGAAGAAATAAGTCTGGTATAATATTGAACCAGAATGGTTCATATTTTCATGAAATTGTTGAGTCAGTTAGCCTAACAAAGTTTTGTTGGCTGCACATTTTGCAGAGTTAACAACAACTAGATCAGATCATGATCAACACACAGTACAAACTGATGGAGGATACACAAGGGGATTACATCCATGAAGATGAGATCATAGGGATGGATGTCCATTTGGGTATGGAAGGAACAAACTCTAATGGACATGGAGAATGGAAGGATGAAAACATGAATAGGGTAGAGACCATTAAGAATTTGAAGAAATATGTCCAAAGTCACAAGGATGATAATGAAATACTTATGAAAGCCAAGGAGCAGTAGGAGGACTTCAACATGAAGTTATTGTAGATCTTGGACATAATTGAAAGGAAATTGGATAAGGAGAATGACTCAAGAAAATCAAGAAGTCATAGGTCTCCTGATGAAAAAGGAATATTAAGGAGTGTTAGCAGGCATCACCATCACTCCCCAAGGCATTCTGATAGGAGAGAACCCAACAAATCCATTTCATCCCCTATCAAGAAGCATCAGAAGAGGTCTGGGGTGGATGGACTATGAGGAGAAATGAACAAAATCAAACCTCCTACTTTTGATGTTGAGCACAAGAAGGATGAATATGTAGAGACATGGTTGCTAGGCATGAAGATGTACTTTCAATTGCATAATTATTCTTCACATGTAGAAGGAAGAATTGCTATCTATCAGCTCAAGGGAAAGGCATCCATGTGGCAGAATCAACTTGTGTAGGTGAAACACATTAAAGAGAAAAATGTCACTTCGAAGGAATTCAAGAATTATTTTGAAAAGAAATAATTGACTAAGAGATATTATGACAAGAAAATGAAAGATTTCTTTGAACTCAAGCTTGGAAGTATGGCCATTGATGAGTATGAAAGAAGGTTTTTGGAACTGTCGAAGTATGTCTCCTTCATCAAGGATGAGACGGTTAAGATTCAAAGGTATTTGAGTGGGCTGCCATATTTCATCAGTGATAAGATACAATATGATGATCCCAAGACTTTGGAGGAGGCCGTAAGGCGAGATAAATTCCTATGTGATCAACATAAAGGAAAGCCAACTTTCCAAAAAGATTGGGAAGACAAGAAGAATTTCAAGATGGAATAGAGGAAAAAGGGGAATAAGCCACCATTCTTCAGAAATAGTCCTCAGGGACAACCAACATCTAGAGATCCCAGAACGACTAAGACAGGTGGGCGAAGGCCAAGACAACCACCAATTAAATATTGGGGTTGTCATGGAAATCATATGTATAGATATTGTCCTCACATAAGTGAAAAAGTGAGAGTTGTTCACAATGTACAACAATATGAAACAATGGAGGACATGGGAACAAATGTGCCAAGGATCTATGCAGCCCTGGACAACAAGCAAGCAAAGTTTCAATCACACATGGTTGAAGTGGAAGGTATGATCAACAACCAAACCATTGCAATTTTAATTGATTCAGGAGCTAGTCATATTTATATAGATCCTAAGATGGTGGAAAGATTGCAATTGCCAAGAAACAAGCATGGAAAATATTGGTTAGTGAAACTGGTTACCGGAGCCAAGAGAAAAGTTAATGAGTTGGTAGCCAAGAGAAAAGTTAATGAGTTGGTTAAGTCATGTCCAGTGGGCATGAATGGGCTGAGCGCCAAGGTAGATTTGAACATCTTTCCTTTAGGTTCCAATGACTATTTAATTGGTATGGATTGGTTGGACCAACACCATGTTGTCTTAGACTGTCATAACAAGGAATTTACTTTCCTGGATGAAAAAGGGAAGCTAAGGACAATCCAAGGAATTCCTAGGGCAGTAACTGTCAGAGAAATCTCAGCAATGCAGCTGAAGAAATGTTACAGAAAGGGTTGTCAAATATTTGCATCTCATACGGGAGAAACACCTAAGGATAAGGTGTCAAATATTGAATACTATGCAGTCCTAAAGGAGTTTGAGGATGTATTTAAAGAAATACCAGGAATACCCCCTAAAAGAGATATTGATTTCTCTATAAATATAATGTCTGGATCAACTCCAATATCTAAGAATCCTTACATGAAGGGTTGTCAAATATTTGCAGCTCATATGGGAGAAACACCTAACGATAAGGTGTCAAATATTGAAGATTATGCAGTCCTAAAGTAGTTTGATGATGTATTTAAGAAATACCAGGACTACCCCCTAAAAGAGATATTGATTTCTCTATAAATATAATGCCTGGAGCAACTCCAATATCTAAGACTCCTTACATGATGAATACACAAGAACTGAAGGAGTTGCAAATGCAGCTTGAATAACTTCTAAAGACGGGGTATATACGCCCAAGTGTGTCCCCTTGGGGTTCCCCAGTATTATTTGTGAAGAATAAGGATGGGACATTAATACTATGTATTGACTTCAGGCAGTTGAAGAAAGTAACAATAAATAATAAGTATCCTTTGATACAGATTGATGACCTCTTTGATTAGTTGAAGAATAAAAAAATATTCTCAAAGATTGATCTCAGATCAGGTTATCATTATATAATAATTATAGATGAATACATTAGCAAGACTTCCTTCAGAACAAGGTATGGCCATTATGAGTTCACAATGGTGCCATTTGGGTTATCAAATGCACCAGCTGTCTTCATGGGTTTAATGAATGGTATTTTCAGAGAATACCTGGATAAGTTTGTCATTGTCTTTTTGGATGACATTCTTATTTATTCCAAGTCGAAAGAAGATCATGAGCAACACTTAAACATGGTATATCAAGTATTAAGAGAGTATCAATTGTATGCAAAATTGAGCAAGTGCTCATTTTATCATAACCAAATTCATTAGTTGGGGAATATCATATCTGAGGAAGGGATAACAATGGATCCTGAAAAGATTAAGGCCATTAGAGAATGGTCATTACCAAAGAATGTGACAGACTTGAGATCATTCATGGGCCTTGCAGGCTACTACATAATATTTATTGCAGGATTCTCAATGATTACCCACCCAATCACTTCCTTACAAAATAAGGGGATAAAGTTTCAATGGACAGAGGAATCTAACAAGAGTTTCTATCACTTGAATAAATTATTAACCAATGCTCCAGTCTTAAGTATTTCTGATCCAAATGAAGATTTCATGGTATGCACAAATGCATGCAAAGAGGGACTTGGTGGAGTCCTCAGTCAAAATGGGTTTGTTGTATGTTATGAATCAAGGAAGTTGAAGGAGCATGAAAGGAATTATGACACTCATGATTTGGAGTTGGAAACCATAGTGCATGCCTTGAAAAAGTGGAGACACTACCTCATGGGAAAAATATTTGAGCCGAGGATAGACCATAATGGTCTTAAATATTTATTTGATGAACCAACTCTAAATTCCAGGCAGAGCAGGTGGTTGGAGTTTCTCAGTGAGTATGACTTTGATATAAATCATATCAAAGGGAAAGAGAACAAGGTGGTTGATGCACTCAGCAAAAGAGTGCATGATTTGCATGCTACAACTATTATCATGTACCAATCATATCTAAAAGACAAAATCTTGGAGGTTGCAAAATCAGATCTGCATTATATGGATTTGGTAACAAAATTACATGAAGGTAATTTGCAACAGAAAATTAAGGGCTACAAGCTCGGAAATGATGAAATTCTCAGATACAGAAGCATAATTTATGTACCAAATTCTCAAGAATTGAAAATTCTGATATTGAGGGAAATGCATAATGTACCTTATGCAGGACACCCAGTGTATCATAGAACAATTGCAGCTATCAAGAGCCAATATCATTGGCCATGCATGAAGAAATAAATTGTTGAGTACATTGCCAAATGTTTGGAGTGTCAAAAGGTCAAGGTTGAGCATAAACACCTAGCTGGTTTGTTGCAGCCATTACCCATCTCTGAGTGGAAATGGGAAGTGGTGACAATGGAATTCATCACCAAACTACCCAGAACAAACAAGCAACGTGATTCCATCATGGTAGTGGTGGAAAATCTTACCAAAGTTGTCTATTTCATTCCAGTGAAGCTTACTCACAAGGAAACTAATGTTGTTGATATTTGTATGAGGGGAATTGCTAAATTGCATGGTATACCCAAGAAAATTGTCTCTGATAGAGACCCAAAGTTTACCTCAAAGTTATGGAAAGGATTATTCAAAGGATTTGTAACAAATTTGAATTGTAGCACAACTTATCATTCATAATTTTATAGGAAAATAGAAAGGGTGAATCAAGTGATTGAGGATATGTTGAGGATGTATGTGATGGATAAATCATCAAAATGGGAAGACTATATACACTTGGTAGAGTTTTCTTACAACAATGGGTACCAAGCATCTCTGAATATGAGCCCATTTGAGGCACTTTATGGTAGAAAATGCAACACACCTGTAAGCTAGGACAACCCAACAGATAGAGTAGTGGTTCGGCCATAATTGCTCAGGGAAATGGAAGAGCATATGTCAAAAATAAAGAGGGATTTAAAGGATGCTCAAGACAAAAAGAAAAGATATGTTGATAAGTGAAGAACTCATAGGGAATTTAAAGTGAGTGATCATGTATTCCTAAAAGTGAAGACCAACAAAAGTTCCCTGAAGTTGGGGAATTGTTCTAAGTTGGTAGCTCGTTATTGTGGGTCATTTGAAATACTAGAGAGGATTGGGCTTGTAGCTTGTTGAGGAAAATGTATGAAACACCTTACTCAATCATTTTCATATCTTCCCTTGCTAGGAAAATATAGTTGGGAATGTCACCCGAGGTTTATAGCCTCAAAACATTCACTCAATCCAAAAGTATTAATTACAAGGATTAAGGATGATTTTATGATTTGTAAATGTTGCGATGTAAAGATAAAATTTATACAAGGCTACAAGAATGTATACAACTTTTACAATAAAGTAAACATGGAGACCAAAAGCAAAAAGAGGAACCAACTCATGAAGACACATGTATGAGACATAACAACAATTTGATTTGTTTCATTCTGAGATACAAAAAGTGTATTTCCCTTTACAAACCCCTGCGAGGGTATGGACCAAAGTCATATTTAGAGGTCTCCAATGGGCACCATACAAAAAGACTCCGACAATAAAACAAAACTGAAATTAATGATCTGGATCAACTTGCCACAAAAATGTTGCCATTTGACTCTGCAAGATATCATTTATCAGCCATGAAAATTAATTCACAAGCATACAAGAATACACATACTATCAAGGATGAATCAACACCTATAAAACAAGCGGATGGAAAGTATGTTTCAGTTTTGAACCTTGTTGCCTTCAATAAGACCCTGTTGTCAACAAAAGGATTAGGCTTTCAAGTAAACTCATAAATGAATGAAAACTGAAACTATCTCATTTAACTAAAGAGAAAACCTTAGTGTTGTCTTTCTCCTTGTATTCTCCCCTTGTCTCCTCTTCTCATTGAACCTTTATTCTTTCTCAATAAGTTGAGGTAGTTCACCTACTTTCTTTAGTTAAGTCAAATTAACTTAACTAATTATTTTAGGGAGAAATAACTAATAATAATATATAAATAAGGGTTTAGTTAATAATTACTAAATAGGTAGGACCCCTTGTGACTCCCATCATTCTTTTTCCAAAGATCAATTATAGAATACATTTTTTTTCATTTGGATCATATAACACCCTTGTAGCTCCCCTTGATATTATTCAAATCGAATATTTAAATATCAACAAAATTTAAGGACATATCCCC
>SNQJ01S0231254.1:0-14220 GCA_010110895.2 Picea sitchensis | reverse complement strand
ACAAGAACAAATAAATCAAATGATCACCAATTAATTTAAAGTACACACAATGATCCTCTTTGCTTCTTGTGAAGCCAAGTCCCATCATATAAGTATTAATTTTTTGATAGCACATTCTTGGTGATTGTTTTAAACCATACTGGGACTTTTTCAGCTTGCATACGAGCTCCTTCTTTCCCTTTACAACAAAGCCTTCTGGCTGCTTCATATATATTTCTTCTTCCATATCCCCATGTAGGAATGTTGTCTTCACATCCATATATTCTACTTCAAAATCAAATGCAACAACAACAGATAAAATAAATATTATATTCTTTAACTTGGCAACATGAGAAAAAATCTCACCAAAATCAATTCCCTCAACCTGGGAATAACCCTTTTCTACTAACTGAGCTTTATTTCTCCACTTTGCCTTTTTCATTTAGTTTCTTTTTAAATACCCATTTGCTTCCAATGGGCTATCTTCCAGTCAGAAACTCCACTAGATCCCAAGCCTCATTCTTATCCAAGGCTTCCATTTCTTCATCCATGGCCTTTTCCATATATTTCCATCCTCCGAATCCACTGCCTCCCAGATAGTTCTAGGATCATCATAAGTAATAGACAAAGAAAAATTTGAACGGAAATCAGATTGAGTATACCTTTCTGGTATCCTTCTTTCTCGAACCGATCTCCTGAATACTAGAGTATGAGGATATTCTTCTTCTGATTCATGTTCTTCTGTAGAGTCTGATTCATAATCCTTTAAATCAAACTCAATTTTATCTGGTTCTTCCTTACTTGGTAGGACTTCTTGTTTAACAACATCCTTCATTTCTCTAAATACCACATCTAAGCTATACACAACCTTCTTAGTTTATGGGTTCCAAAGCTTATAACCTTTAAGACCATATTTATACTCAATAAAGATACACTTTTTAGCCTTCTTATCTAGCATACTCGTGTTTTCCTTTGGAACATGAACATAGGCCTCACAACCAAATACCTTGAGATGTGTGAGAGAAGGTTTCTTACCGTTCTATACATATTATGGATTTTTTTCATCCAAATTTGATGAGGGTGATCTATTGACCAGGTGACATGGAGTACCCACTGCCTCTGCCGAGAAATCTTTCCCTAATCTGACAACACTGAGCATGCACCTTGCTTTTTCCATCAGTTTCATGTTCACCCTTTCTGCAACTCCATTCTGCTGAGGTGTATATGGATTAGTCTTATGCCTTTCTATACCGCACTTCTTACATAATTCTTCAAATTGATTCCCATAGAACTCTCCGCCATTATCTTTCCTCAACACCTTAATTCTTTTCTATGTTTGATTCTCAACAAGAGCCTTAAATTCTTTAAATTTGTCAAAGACTTCAAATTTATTCTCTAGGAAATATATCCAAGTATTCCTAGAGAAGTCATCTATAAATGAGACATAGTACACAATTGTTTCCACTGATGGAATCAACACAGGTCCAACAACATCACTGTGAACTAGCTGTAAAATTCCTTTTTCCCTCGTTGTACTAGAGGGGAATATTATCCAATTCTACTTCCCATATACACAATGTTCACATAAAGCAAAATATAGAGAGCAGTTAGACATACCTCCAACCATACCTTTTCCGTGTAGTAGTCGAAGACCCTTCTCTCCGATATGCCCCAGTCTTTGATGCCACATAATAACCTTTTATCCAGAGAATGTAGGAGTTATTTCTTCTTCAACTCCAATATAAGGAACAATATAAATATTACACCCACCACTAATAGTGCTTCCTTACAGATTATATAGATTTCCAAACTAAACTCCCTTAAGAAACACCATTGTTCCTTGAACCGTCTTGCATGTTTCCTTTTCAAATATTGTTTTTACCCTTGCATCGTCCATTTTTCTTACAGAAATCAAATTTCTTGCAAAACTTGGGATGTGCATAAACCCATACAGTGTTCTAATCCTTCCATCTATGAGACACAAATTGATTTTTCCTCGTCCTATGATTCTGGTTGGTGAATCATCACCTAGGAAAACATTACCTCCATCATACCTTTCATATTCACAGAACCACTCCCCGTGGGGAGTCATATGAAAGGATGCAACTGAGTAACCCAACCATGCCTCATGATCTGGATGTCTTCTTGAAGAATCCAAGTACACATCCCCTCCTTATTCCTTGGAGGTCTTTTCTTTTGTAGAAGGAGCTTCTTCAAATCCCATATTTTTCTCAATTTTGGATCTACATTGCTTCTTGTAGTGCCCTTCTTGTCCACATCTCCAACATACCTTTACAAACTTTCTAGGAGATTTAGATTTACCCTTAGACTTACATCTCCCACTTGAGGACTTAGATCTATTTCTTTCCTGGGAGCATCCTCTTGCAAATAATGCGTTTGTGCTCTGTCCTTCTAGTTCTTCCATCTCATGTCCTCCGACAACAAGGATGAGACCACTTCATCAAACTTCAAGGAAGTTGTACTAATACCTATGGCCACAACCAGACTATCCCATGAGTATGGTAAAGAGAACAGTAAATTGATACAGTTATCTTCATATGAAATTTTAATCTCAACAGATACTAACTAACTTACCACAGTATTGAAGGCTTTCAAATGCTCTTCCACCAAGTCTCCATCTCTCATCCTCAGGTTATACAACTTCTTTCTTAGGAAAAGTTTATTTACTAGGGACTTGAAATGATACAAATTCCCCAATTTATCAAATAAATATTTGGTTGTAGCTTCCTCTGACACATTAAGTGATATTGAATCTAAGAGACACAGTCGAATTATGCTCTTCGCCTTTCGATCCAAATTTTTCTAGGCATCCATTGAAGTTCTTGTAGGTGCAGTACCTGGATCCACCGCGATCCACTGATCTCTGTCCACCAACAAATATTCCATCTTGAGCTTCCACAACTCAAAACTTTGCCCATTAAACTTGTCGATCTCCATTTTCGAACTGCTCGCCATTTCTTTTCACTTGAAAAATCAATACCACATATCTCCCACTGTAACAAGGCGTATCATAGTCCCGAGCCAAACCCTTGACCACAAAGGGATCTCCCTAAAGCCAACAAAGCTCTGAAACCAAATGTTGATTTTAACCTTGTACAATATTTTACTGCAAATAGATTTTCAATAAAATAACAAAAAAGATACAATGGAAAATAGACACATTACACATAGATTTTTCCACTGCAAACCTAAACTGGGAAAACCAACATATTTTATATTCATTCATAGTGATACATTGTTTACAATAAAATATACATATAAGAGCCAGTGACATCCAAAACCCTAACCCAATGACATGTATTAGTCAACAACCCTAAGTCCTTAACCGGAAATAGAAAACCATCAGCAAAAACCATGTGCCGAAAAACTTCCCAACAATGGACACAAAAATCGAGGAGACACAAAAAGTGAGGCAAAAATGTGAGATGTTTCTCGAGGCAAAGAATATAAAAAATACCCAACATTCTCCCACTTGTTGTTTTCTTTGCATACAGGGGGTTACAGGGTTACACAGTCAACAATCCAGGGAAACAATGCCCATGGATCCTCTACACCAAAAGAACTTTCCAGTGCTCACAGATTTTGTTAATGAATCTGCAACATTCTTTAAAGTGTCCACCTTCATCGGTAACACTTTATTTTATTCAACCATGTCTCTCAAAAAGAGATATTGAATATCAATATGCTTTGTATTTAAATGATAAGCTAGGTTCTTCGCTAGAAAAATTGCATTGTCATTGTCACAATCTATCCTTACAGCTTGTTGTACCAACCCAATATCCGAACACAATATTTGTAACCATACTGCTTCCTTGCTTGCATGAGTGGTTGCCATGTATTCAACTTCTGTAGTTGAAAGTGACACTACATCCTGTCTTTTTCTCAACCAACTGATTGCTCCTCCAAACAGGTTAAACACATACCTGTTGTAACACCCTTGTTTCCGCTTGTTTGTAAATATAATTATATGGGCCAAGAGACTATGAAAAACTCAATATGTGTGAATGTTTGATTTAGTGGACCTTTGTATAAAAGGTCAATGAATGTAAATTATTTTACTTACTAGAAAATGGATAAGTGTTGCATGATTGCTGGAAAGGGGATGTGCTAAGAGAGACCATGAATGCTATGAAAGAGAGGGTGAAGGGGACCAGGAATGGTTGCGTTAACCTCCACCAAAATGAGTACCTTATTGGATTTAATTGCTTAGGACCAGAACAAACCTCTGACCCATAAATGAATTACAGTCAGGCTAGTAGGTTGGAAGACCTCCTCAAGAGTTAATGAGGGGATGGGGCCGAGCACCCATCTGTAAGGCTTTTAGACTTGACCACGGGATGGGAATTTGAGTGGCACACAATCTTGCTAAGGAAGGTAAGAAAGTAAAGTGTGGTGAGCAGAGGAAGACTTGCGAAGAGGGCAAAGGAGAGACTAATCTCTCAGGTTCAAGGAAGAACTAAGGGATGAGCATGTTCTGGTCATAGGAAATGGCTAGCAGGGTCGTGATACAAGATGATAAACGAGGTTGGTCCTCCTTGCTTGGTATTGTGTAAAATGTTGCCAAGATCCCATGGGAGGAGGAGAGTAACCTCCGTCTTTACTGTCACTAAGCCGGAATAAAATATTCCATCGTAGGGTGTCATGGTCTAGCTGGGGGGTGGCTAGTGGTAAATATGTTAGGAGTGACTGAGCCTATGGTGGGGTGGAAATGGGCACCCCTTTCAATAGTTGCTTCACGTTATCTGGTTCTGATAAGTGATTTCATACTCTATACATTGAATTGAGAATAATGGATGCATGCATGTATTTATATATATATAAATGGTTTATGTATTGAAATGGTTAAGTCATGTGTATGCGTTTGCTTCTTTGCAAGTCTTATGCTTTTGCTTGATTTTCCATACGCTCTAGTTTAACCCTCGAAGGTGTTTTTCCTAAAGAATTACCTCACAGTTTCCAGATTCGGAAGAAGTCTCTTGGCATTGCTACCACCTCGGTAATTCCATGATATTTCCCCGTCCTACTTCAGAACTTAAAGTTCTGTGAACCAGGACGATGTTTCCTTCAAACCAGTAGTCCAAGAGACCTTAGGCTCATGCCCACGCCCTTAACCAAATCCTGGCTAAGAGTAGAGCTCATAGCCCGAGAGAAATCGAAATGTCCATGTGACCTGGGTATAGGAACCCTGCACTAATCCTGAAAGGAGATAGCTCTTGATGGTTTCGGAGTTTCAGGAGCTCTAAGCCTTGGGATGTCAAACTTTGCAGTAGTCGAAATTACCTGAACTCCTAGAGTAACAAGAGCCATAAATGAATCAAGAACCTGACATAGGAGATGAATGCAAGGCAGTCATCAGAAGGAAAAATTGTTCTCATCCATCAGATCGACTTAAAGATCCACTAGAGTTAACGGATCAAACAACAATTGTTCGATTAGATCAATGGTTGGGAATCATTGTGGAACGCTAAGGTGAAATTAATGGACGTGCTAGTTCATGGTCCACAATAAACCAACGTTGTTGATCTCGTTGAGGTGGATGATCAATGACCACAATTTAAAAGAGATGGTTGAGCACTTTTCAGATTGCAGAGATTGAACTCTATGTTAAAGAGCGAGTACATTGGGGTTTCACAATCATTGTGAACCGTCAATCTCTGAAAAAATTGGTATTGGCCAGATCTTGACCATGAGATCTTATGGGTGTTGAAATATGACCAGACTGGAGTGACAAGGTGCAGTGACACCATCCACGGTGATGTGGATGTAATGTTGATGAGCCACGTGCCACCTGGATTCATGCACATCACCTACCCCATAGAGCCTTTTTAACTTGACACGTGTCATCCCAGGTGAGGGCACGTGTCGCCCCTGACCCTTCCCCGTGTTATCTCCTGGTACGTTCCCAACAAGTCAAGGTGGTTAGTGAAATGATCAAAATCTCGGAAGTCCATCCTAGTCGTTGACGCCAGGAGACACTTGGCAGCAGATCCTGTACTCCAGAGGATTTTAAGCCTAGTGCTTCGAAAATCCCCAAAGACCGAAGTAGCAAAGTATATCCAAACCATCCATCAATCAGAATGCGTGTCAGTACATCGTTAACTCTGGAGGAAAGCCACTCCATAGGATTTGAATCTTGGTTCTTTGAAAGTCCCTGAAGGTTAAAGCGTTGGAGTTCATCATGACTGTTGAATAGAGGAGGACACATGGGAGAAGATTTTCCACTTTGAAGAAAAGTGGTGTTGTGTGGGTCGAGAAATCCCGAAGCCCAAAGCGTCAGAGTTCATCATGATCATTGAATAGAGGAGGACACGTGTCTAAAGATCCAACACTTTGGAGGTTTACGTGTGTGAAGACTCAATAACTGCTGAAGCCCGGAGTTCCGAAGTGAATCAGAGTCGTCAAATTCTCTAAGAACACACGGTGTTGGATTGTGAACTTAAGAGATTTTCCACTCCGGAGGATTCGCCTTGTGGTTGTCTTGGCGCTGCTTGTCTTGGCATCTGGTCATAGCCCATGATCATATGCGATTGTAGATAGGGAGAAGGGGCTAGGCCTGGAATTCAATCCGAAGTCCGAACGCCGAACTCCCTGCTAGCTTGTGATTTATCCAAGGATCAAGAACAGTCATTGGATTGGTTGGTGGATGGATATCCACCATAGATTTTGGAATGTTGGAGGCTCCGAGACATCGAAGGACTTGGGATGGATTTTATTGAGTTGGATCCATGTGAAATCTGCATGGCCCCGACCAATGAACACCCGAGGAACTTGGAAGAGGTATATTTTCCAGTTCTTAGCTCGGTTTTGAGCATGGAGATCATGGTTGGAATGCTCTGGACGAGAAAAAGGTGATAGAGACCTCGAATGGAGGATTTGAGATAGTTAAGGAAAACAAAATTTCGACGCCTTACCATGGGCGAGTTACACTTGCTTATAGATCTCCTATGATCTAGATCTTCATCCCAGTCTGCATCCACAAAGCCATGTATTTCCATCACTCTGTCCAATCCTGGTCTGCTTTGGTAGCACAATACATAGTTAGAAGTGTCGTGCAAATACTTGAAAATGATTTTCACTGTGGTCCAATGCTCCTTCCTTGGTTTTGATATATGCCTACTCAAAACTCCCACTGCATGTGCAATGTTCGGTCTAGTATAGATGATCCAAAAAGGATCCAGAAAAGACTAATAACAACTCAAAATTCACATAAGCAACTCAGGAAGCTCAGAATGGCCTCAAGAAATAGAGAAAGGGAAAAAATTCAAAGTCCTCAAAACTCGGTGAAATTGGAATCATTGTGAATAACGTGTCACAATATTTCCAATGACATAAACGGCTCATCAAACAGAGTTATGGATGAAAAGATATTCGTGGTCAAAGTTTTCGTCAACCTAGCCTAGTCAGCAGGGATGAGTCAACATCCGTACTGCTGATGTCAACATCAGTATGGATCACGTCAACATTCATACAGTGTGCGTGGCACATGCAGAGGGTGACATGTGTCATGTTGATGTCATCATGGTGACGTGGAAACACTAGACGCTGCCACACGTCACTCATTTTCGGTATTTTTGGGTGAGTCCATGGACCAATGAGGAAGTGCCATGTGGTAGTCTATACAACCATGTGGCAGACTGTACGGTGACGTGGCATGATGAAGTAGCAGGTGACTATGCAATAGGATGGCGTGGGCCAATGGTTGGCTTCCACGTGGCCCAGTCATGGGCTGCCATGTGGTAGTGGGAAAATTCCTAATGAGGGCCTGAATCCGAATTTTCAAAAATAAAAATGGTGCCAGCCAAATCTACCGGAGTCCCGCCAAATCTAGTGGCAAAACTACAACTCTGACAAATCTAAACAATGCTCCAAACTTGGCGATGTTTCCAATCCACACACACACACAAAGATATATATATATTGTTATAACAATAAACCCAAAAGGGGAGGCTCGTGGGCTCGACCTTGAGACCTCCCCCTATCCGACGCCTTACAATAGAATCCGCCAACGATTGGGCCAACGAACTCTGTTGGTTAGTCTGCCCAATGTTTCAATTAAATGATGAGTTCTCCCACAGACGGAGGGAGGGCACTTGATGGTACGACCGAGTATGATTTTCAAGATGCAGTATAGAGAATTAATTGCAGGGAGTAGGCATAGAAACCGAGACGATATTTCTCAAGGGCCTGGGAGTGAAAAAGTCAGATTGAGGCATGGAGATAGTCATTTTTTGGTAATTCGATGCCACAAATTCAATGGTGTTGTCTGTTTTCTTATCTGAGCAAAGATTTTGCAGCTTAATTCCAAAATGAGGTATACTTCTGTATTTTGCCAAATTATTTTGCTGAGTTAATGAGAAGGCCTACCCATTTGTGAGTAGGACCCGAAGACGTAGTCCACCAGGGACGAACTCTGTTATTAAGTTTTTGTGTTCATATTTTATGCTTATCTCTCTTCATTATTGAGCTTTTCCTTCTTTATGGTGCACTTTAATTTATGCTCATTTAATACAATTCTTTATAAGTCACTTCGATGAAAAGATCCTAGATCATGTTGGTATCAGAGAAGTGATCATTGAATTGAATTATTGAGTGTAAATGATTACTAGGGACAAGCATTATAAGGGTGAAGGAACTCTTAATACTTTCAATCCTGAAGTTGGTTGTGCATCCCGAAGGAAGAAAATGGCAGAAGAGGACAAGCATGATGAACATGAGAAAAACTTCCATATGGTCTTTTATTGCATGTCAAAAGTGGTAGAGTGAATGTATGGAGACTATGAGAAGAGGATGAAGAAGAAAGGGAAGGAAAAGGAAGCACAAGATGATGATAATGCTTCAGTAAATCAAGGAGCTGGAGAAAACCCTCTTGAGCCTCCATATTCACCATCAAGTTCTAGCTCTTCTTCCTTTGATCATTCTCATCATTCTAGGCATAAAGCTTCTTTTAAGAAACCATTATTAAAGCTTGATGTAAAATTTTCTTTACCTGTGTTTAATGGAGATTCTAATCCTGAAAAGATAGATAATTGGATCCGACAGGTTGAAGTATTTTCGTGTTCAACAAATTGATGAAGAGAAAGTTAAAGTGCATTTGGCTTCTCTTCGGTTTGAAGGCACCACTCTCGTATGGTGGGACAAAAAACTTTAGGACACAAGTAAGTGTGGTAATCTTGTTTCCTCATGGTCATAATTTAAATCAACTATAAGGAAGCAATTTTATCCATTAGGTTATTTACATAAAGCAATGATGGAATGGCAAACTTTAAGACAAAGTAAAGGTCAAATTGTACAAAGTTTCATGGAAGAATTTAGGAAGAAAGCTCTTGAATTAAACATTCCTTTGGATTATTATGAAACTTTAGTGAAGTATATTGGTGCACTTCACAGTTATATTCGTTGTACTTTTCTATTGTTTAACCCCACCAGTCTTGACGAAGTTTGTGTGCAATCCACTCACCTTGAGAACAGGGGAAAATATGTTCAAGAAGATCCCACAAAGAAACCTTCCAATCTCCCACATAAGAAGTTTAAAGGGAAGGACAAAAAGACCGCCACTGTAAAGAGAGAAGAAGGAAAACCATCTTGCACTCATTGCAAGAAAAGTGGTCGCGATGATGAACACTGTTGGAAACTACATCGAGAGAAGAGACCGAAACAATTTGGTGGAAAGGGGAAGACAAAGACCGTTGCTATAGTGAAACGAGATCTTGGTTTTGATTCAGGAGATGAAGGAAAGATCACAATGGTTGGAGTACAAGGTAAAGATTCCCTTCATGCTAGTTCAAATTTCAATAATGAGTCTCATGATGATGAAATAAAGAGGAATGAATTATTTCAAATAAGAGTTGTATCTAAACACACTAAGATAGATACATTATTTGATCCGGGTTCCCAAGTAAATTTGATACCTGAAGCACCTATCAAAAATATGGCTCTTGAAACTAAACCACATCCAAAGCCTTTTCCTCTTGGTTGGGTATGTGATAAAGAAAAACCTAATGTCACCAAGCAATGTAGGGTTAGATTTTCCATTGCTTCAAAGTTGATTGATGAAGTGGATTTGGATGTTGTATCACTTGATATATGTGGAATAGTGTTGGGGAGTCCTTATCTTTATGATAGAAAAGCAGTGTTCTTTCGTCATGAGAACAAATATCACCTTACTAAGGGGGGAGTGGAATATATTGTTAGAGCCCACAACATGAGGGTAAACACAACACTCATAAACACTAATATGAGATATGTACTCATGGTCGTAAGGGAGAAAGATGTCGGAACATTCGACACTTTCCAAGGATGTGATCCTAATCATAAGAAAGAATTAATTGATATTGTTTCTAAGTATGATGATATTTTCTAGGAACCAGATGGATTACCTCCTAAGAGGGAAATCCAACATGAAATACATCTTCAACAAGATTCTCGTCTTCCTAATGTGGGCATGTACAGGATGTTAGTTGTACAGTTGACAAAGATCAAGAAGCAGGTACAAGGCTTATTGGATCAAGGGGTCATCAGTCTCATCTCATTTCCTTGTGGTTCTCTGATCGTGATGGTGCCAAATAAATATGGCACATGGAGAATGTGTTTCGATTACCGGGCCTTAAATAAAATCACAGTGAAAAATTGATACCCTCTTCCTCGTATAGATGATTTACTTGATTAGTTAAAGAATGTTGTTTATTTCACTAAGTTGTATTTGCGCAGTGTATACCATCAGATCAGGGTTGCAAAATAGGATACATGGAAGACTGCCTTTAAAACCAAACAAGGATTGTTTGAGTGGTTAGTTATGTTGTTTGGGCTTTGTAATGCTCCAACAAATTTCATGCGCGTGATGAATGATGTATTCAAGCTATTTCTAGATGATTTTGTGATTGTATATTTAGACGACATTCTTATATTTAGCGGGACTTGGGGTGAACATGTAAGGCATGTAAAGAAAGTATTGGATACTTTGCAAAGGGAAAAGTTGTATGTAAAATTGTCCAAATGTGAATTTGGTAAGTTTTCACTTGTGTACTTAGGTCATATTGTAGGAGGAGGACAATTGAAAATTGATCCTTCTAAGATTGATGTAATTGTAAGTTGGCTTGAGACCAAAAGTGTAACCAAAATACAAATTTTCTTAGGTGCAATCCAGTATTGGAGGAGATTCATTTCAAACTTCTCCTTTATAGGAGCTCCTTTGCATGCCTTAACCAGTGTGAAGAACACTTTTTAGTGGGGAGGAAAGCAACAAAAAACTTTCGACACTTTGAAAGAAAAGATTAGCACCGCACCAATATTAGAAATGTCAAATCTTCTATAGCCCTTCGAGATCGAGACAGATGCCAGTGGATATGCCATGGGTGCAATATTGATGCAATTACGTAAGACTATCTGTTACCACTCTTAAATTTTTAACCAAGCTATTGTTAACTATCCTACATATGATAATGAGTTGTATGCATTAGTTCAAAGCGTAAAGAAATTGAAGCACTACTTGTTAGGGAAGGAAACAATCATACATATAGATCATCAACCCTTACAGTATCTCCAAGTACAAACCAAACTGCAATAATATCAACATTACATATGGATGGGTTTCCTACAACAATTTCAATTGGTAATCAAGTACAAAAAGGGTACGAGTAACAAGGTAGCTGATATGATTTCTAGACCTCCTATTGTTGCTTCTATTATTTTGATGAATGCTTCTTTATCTCATGATAGCTATGTGGAACAATATACCATTGATGAAGATTTTAAAGAAGTATATGAGAAGCTAGCCCATGGTGCACAGGTAGAGAACTATTGTCCGTAGGGAAAAATACTCTACCATCTTGGAAAACTATGTATTCCTACAAGTGAACGAGTCCATGTAATACGAGAAGCTCACACTTCTCTTGTATCTGGGCATTTTGGGGTAGGAAAAACTATGGCTAATATGCAGAGGTTTTGTTATTGGCCTTAGATGAAAGAAATTGTAACTATATATGTAAAGGGGTGTGTGATGTGTTCTACTTGTAAGCCCACTAATAGAAAACTAGGGCTATACTCACCACTGCTTGTCCCATCCCATCCATGGGAAAGTATCTCCATGGATTTTGTAGGGGGTTTACCAATGTTGAAAAGGGGTCATGACTATTTGTATTTTGTAGTGGATAGGTTCAGTAAGATGTGTATCTTAATGCCATTGAAAAAGTAGATCACTATTGAGCATACTGCTAATCTCTTCTTTTAGTATGTTTGGGTTCGCTTTGGATTATCCACATCCATTATCTCGGATTGAGGTACTCGATTCGTTGGGGATTTTTGGACAAGCTTGTGGAGAATGATGGACACCAAGTTGAAGAGGATCACTACTTTCCATCCACAGACCAACAACCAGACATAGGTTGTTAGCCGAACAATGGTACTTTTGCTTCGAGGCTACTGCAGCAAGCATCCCAAGTTATGGGATGAACAAATACCCTAATTAAAACATGCTTACAACCGAGCCTTACATTCATCCACTCAATGTTCTCCTTTTGAGACATGTTTTGGATATTTTCCTAAAGTTCCTTTGGACTTGATGTTGTTGGTTTACTGAGAGGGGGGGTGAATCAGTAATAGCACAATTGTAATCCTTTTTTATCCAAATTAATCCAAGTGTTATATCAATGTAGTATTATTATCCAATAATGAGCAATAAGAAATGAACAACCACAAACATACACAGTACACCAGTGTTTTACGTGGAAACCCAAATCGGGAGAAAACCACGAAATGATTTTTCTTATATGTCTTGAATAATTACATTCATTGGAAGCACCAAATTCTTTTGTTTTCCAGCTGCAATTGGAAGGAGGCTCCAACCCCCTAGGTTCTCAGGCTACAACCTGAGGGAAGATCCAACTCCCCAATTCTCTGGCTACAAACAGAATGAGGCTACAACCCCCTAAGTTCTCCGTCTACAACCACTTGTCCTTGCCCCGTCCAACCGCCCTGAAGTAGAAGTAGAATGATGGAACCACTGTCACACTATCACTATGAGATATACCATTGTAAACCTGTACCAATAAACCTGAACCATGCATCAACCATGCATCAACCTGTACCTCAACCTGTACCATAAACAAGTGCATCAACCATGCACCAACCTGTACCATAAACACGTGCATCAACCATGCACCAACTTGTACCAAACAATATGTAATCAACCTGTACCAAGTATGTACCAATCTTTTGTCAAGTACTCATCAACTATGACTCATCAATATGTACCAACATCATCAACTATACACCTCATGTATGTTCCAACTCATCAACTACTTTTCTCAACCATGTACCCAACTTGTACCTAAACCAAAATCCCTCATCAATTTCATCATCCAAATATGATTTGTAACTCTGTAATAGACTTGGTGTATATGATAACATACCTCCAAACCTTCCTTAACTTTAAACAACAAAATACTAGCATATTCATCAAACTTTTCTTTAGTCTCACATGACTAGTTTTGGATTAGTCAACAACCCTAACTTGAAATAATAATAAATTTGTACCTGTAATGAATAAATATCTGAAACTGATATACAATTTTCTTCAGTTTGTTTTATGCAATTCCTCTAGGTTTCACTACTTGGATTCTCTCAGAAAAGGAGTTATAGCAAAAATGGCATACCTTGCTGAATTATGGCTTATTCTAGAGAGCGACCTTGTAGAGAGTGCCCCACATGGAATATTTGTTGAATTGATATGAAACTGTTACACAACATGATAAATACTGTAGTATAACCAAAAAATTTGGTCTTACTAAATTTGGATATTTTATGAATAAGTTATGACATTTTTACCTGAAACACCTATTTTTGACTAGTTTCAAGACTAGCCACAAACCCTATTTTCCACGGAGTGTAACTCCAAAAATACAACGACCCACAAAGATGAATTTTTTACCAAAGATACTTGGATATGTTTCCTCAATGGAATAGAAATTTCACAGTCTGAATCATTCTATAAAAAAATCTATTGCGAAAATGGTGAGATGACTTGTAAAAAACATACCTTAGAAAGCATCATCAAAAGAATTTATCCTTCCTTGAATTCCGGCCTTCTTTTCTTCACTTTCCTCAGAAATTCATCTTAGATATCCTTTGGTTACCTCATACACCTATAGGTATTCAATATTCTCAAGTGTGTCTTAAATGAGAGATCCTTGCCTCTTATTTATACTCTCCAAGTAGCTTCCTTAA
>SNQJ01S0231253.1:0-13317 GCA_010110895.2 Picea sitchensis | reverse complement strand
CCAATTGTTTTATATATATATATGTTTTCTTCTAATTTTTTTTTAACTTTAAAAATAAAAATTTCTAATTGTTTTGTTTTTATTAGTTTTTTTAGTTTTTAACTTTTTTTTAGAAAAATTAAATTCCGATTACATGATTTTTTCTTAAAAAAATGATTGTTTTTTTTTTACCTTTTAAAAAACCATCTCTCAAATTTCTTTATTTTTTTATTGTAAATTTTAAAAAATTATAAAAATATTTTTAAGCAATGATTTAGGAGCCAATTTTGAGTTGTTTATCGATGATGGTAATCATTATCAAGATGACAATTTCAATTAACTTATAATCTTAACTCGAAAAAAAAACTTGGTGCTACTGGTAGCATTTCTTTTCGATTCAAGGGTCAATTTTAAAGCCTTTGTCCGTAATGACATTAGTTGTCAACACAATGGGTCTAAATGGGTCTGAATTTTAACCACTACAAAAAAGAGGGTGCTACTTGTAGAGTTCTCATTTTTAGAGGTCACATTTTTAACCCCCATTTCAAAAAATGGTGCTATCGATAACACCATTTTTTGAAACGGGGGTAAAAAATGGTACCTCTAAAAAATGAGAAATCTAGAGAGTTCTAGTTAAGTTGGTAACTGTGTTGGTGATGTGGAATATCTTTGAGTTGGTCTTAAAGGAGTAAAACCAAGCAAAGCAAAATGGATCGAGATTAGGAAGGTGAGGGAGCTTTACCCTCACTTAGTTGTTGAGTAATCAAGACTTTTGGTGGTTCAAAAGGCTTCTAATGGAGAGGAATGATCTAGGTGGATCTGAGAATGCTCAAAATTTGATCAGCTCGAATGCTCTTGAAAATGACTTCATTGCGTAGAGCTTGATGAGAGATTTCCAACGGTGCATGAATCGCCTCAAACGGAGTTTGTATGAGAAAGTTATGACTCTTTAAAGTTTTGGCAAAATAGGGCCACGGGGTCAAAAGGGGGTGCCACATGGCACCACTGGAAGGGTGACACTCTATATAGGTCATATGGCACTGACATGGCAGGTAGTAGGTTGATTCAACAGGGTCGTACGAGTGATCGAGCAGTGACATGAACTAATCATATGATGACACGTGGCATGATCGTACGAGTGGTGCACATGTGGACCAATGAGGGACCACCACGTGGTAGTATCCCATAGGCCAGTTATGGTTAAGGTGGAATAAAATATGGTTGCGATCCTAAAGGATCAAACCTGAGTCTCTCGCATAATAGTCCAACAACTTACCAATACACCATAACATGTGACTCAATAGTCATATAGTGTAACTTTGAAAACAGATAGGAAGCCATTAAAAACCTCATAAAAACAGTGGGAAGCCTTGTGCTTCCACAAGGCCTGGTACAAGAACGTTACTGGGTGGAATTTGCAGTTGACATTCTTGGACAGAAACAGTTGTCGAAATCGACAGGAATGTGCTATTGCAAAAACTAAATAGGATGACATATAAAATTTCTTTTTTCTTTTGTAGCTTGACAATTGGGAAGAGATTTCATGGAAAATTAACCTGCCCCAATAAAAAATGGCTTGTTCGTTGACTGTGAAATACAAAATATAAAGAGTCGTGTGGAAATAGTACATGTGGACTCCTGTCCCGTTATTCTTGTAAACAACCAGGCAATTTCACGAAATGGATTTCTAAATGAACTAACCTGCATGCTTGTAATATCTTCGGGAACTAGATTCGGGTTTTCCAAAAAAAGGGGCAAGAGGTCCAATCCGTTATTATGCTTTGCTAGGAACTGTTTGCAATCTTCTCCTTTGAACGTCAATGTTGGCTCCGGCAATTTCAGCATCTAGCGGAAGACCAGAGGTGACAAAGAAACATAGGAGCGGTCCTGCAGTGGAATAATTATTTTCTCTGTAATAAATTTATTGGCGCACCAAGAGACTAGGTCCTTACAGTCAAAAACCTCAGGGACACAGCCTGCATGAGCAATCCCAGAGGTCCAAATTACTTGGTTCTCTGTGGCAAAGGTTGAGTAATAAGAAAATGCCCTGGACCAGTGGAAGTTCTGGTCCTCGTAGTGGAAGATGTTCATTGTATCTCCACAGAACTAGTGTCAAGTTGATGCCATAGGTTTATGAGAAGGTTGCTTTGCTGCAAACGATGGTTTAAATGAACAGTTAGAGTGAATAATGTATTTTTTTGCTAAATCTTGATTAAATGCTTATTTATGGGAAAGCTCCTCGAGCCTTTCGCTAATTAATGACAATCTATATTGGTGGTGCATGATGAACTGTTAGCAGTAAAGTTAATTTATTGCATATTTAGAATTGCGAAGGTGGTGGGTACAGCGAAGAGCAATTAAGGAATGGAGGTTTCGTGAACGTGCGAAGGCCACGCCGTGTGAACAGGATTTCATGATTTTGAAATGAACACTCAGAAGGGATAATATAATCCGCCTGCAATGTTTGGTTTAATGTGCATGAATACGAGATGTCCTCGAGCCTTTTGCCCATCAATGACAATATATACGGTTTCTACATCATGACCTGTTAGAATTAAATGCTAGTAATTCCATATTTAGAAACAAGATATGTATGTGTGTGTGTGTGTGTGTGTGTGTGTGTGTGTGTGTGTGTGTGTGTGTGTATAACTTTTTATTTTCTTTTATTATAGCAAGTGCAAAGGTGACGGAGACGGCGGAGAGCAAGGAAAGAATGGAAATATCTGAAAAGCGGTCGGACGGGATTCAAAAAAGGGCTATGGGGATAGTCAGGACAGCCGAGTGTTGGACGATGAAATTTCATGTTTCGGAATTTTTGAGTGCAAAATGTGTAAAACAGAATAGATCATGATAGGGCAGTTCAACGACTGGTTTGTATATTTGCGGAATTCCCCCAAAGTGGCTAAGTTTGGAATAGGGAAATTGCTAATTGCATGCGTAGCAATAAGATCTTATTTATTATTCCCAATTGCTAATTGCAAAGGGGTGCGGGCATAGGAAACAACAACTACGAACTGAATATTTCTTCAACCTGCCAAACCGACGATCCGCCAAAGAAATTTGAACAAATGGAAAAGTATGGAAAGCGGATAAATGGGCTTCAAAATGGGGTGACAATAGTTCCACTAAATATGCGAGGACCCGACGGTTAAATTGTATTTCTCAGAAGTTTTTAGACCAAAAATTTGCACGACGGAAGAGGGCATGATAGGTGGCCCGTAATACGGAGAAGGGTATGCGTTGTTGAAGATTAGATTTTATTACAACGTGTGTGTGCAGCTATGTTCTTGATACATTATTCCAGGACTGAAATATATCAACTTAACCACTAAACTTCCTTTTCTACCAGTTGCCAGCAAATGCTTTGTTGAAGATTAGATTTTATTGGAACGTGTGGGTGTAACTGTGTTCTTGATACATTCTTCTGTGAGTGCAACATATTAACTCAAGTATTGAACTTCTTCCATTATGGGTTGTTAACATTAAAACTTAATAATTGCATGTCTACAAACAAGAATAACGATTTTGCTGCAACATTGTACATTGGCAATGAAGAGTCGAAGACAAAAAAAATTGAATATCAAATCCATTTAAAAAAATAAGAAAAACATCGAGTATTGTACTACTAGCATATCCAAACTTTTTGATCGTATACGGTCTTTTTGAATCATATATTTTTTTATGCATTGCTTGAAGGTGAATTAATGCTAGCATTAGTTCGAATGTTTGTCTTATCATTTTCTGCTACCTGAATTTATCCCAATGTTTGATATGCTAGTGTATCCAAGGTTTCTCTATTTTTTATTATTATTAAGTACTTAATGTACGTAAAGCCTACCACACGCATTGTTTCTTAAATGTTTACACAGCGCGAGCCCCTTGGACGGTTCTGACATCCTTAAATGTTTACCTAACAGACTGCATAGCCTGAAATGTTTACTTAACATGTATATCATGGAACACGCTGGACATGAAAAATAAAAGCAAATTTTAATAATTAATTGAATAAAATTTAACAAAATATTATCACATATTAATAATGAATAGGATATTTAATATTAATATTATAAGATAGATATCATAAATTTAATTTATAGTTTATTTATTAATATTAATATAAAATAGTGTATACAAGTATATATGCATTTTAACTCTAGAGTCAAGAAGGATCAATTTCTAGGTACAAACCTTTATTATCAGAAACAAAATCAAAATTCTAAAATTACATTTAAAAACGTTAAAAATAATATTGAATAAAATTTAAATAATTGTTTATACTATTCTTTAAGTAAAAAGTGTTATAGCAGTATATATACTACTATAAATCTTGGTACAATAAGGTATATGCGACAAACACATGCACGCATTCTGCAATATGCAAGATCCTTGGAGTTTTCTCCTCGATGAATCATCCTCTGCTGGAATTGATATTTTTCACAAGCTTTCCCTGAGGAAAAAGACGAAAATGGTTGCAGGCCAACTGGAATAGCCCTTAGTTGAAACCGCCTCTGCATAGTCCAAAAACATTTAGTAGCACGTGCAATTCCAAAGACCCAAATTAGTCCATTCTAGGTAGAAGGAGATGACTAGTAGGAAAATGCCTTGCAACAGCGAGAGTTTTGGACCTGATTCTCGAAGATGTTAAACAATATTTTTTTGGCTTGAAATATATCTCTGGGAGCATCAACATATCATTGCTTTACAACAAAATTCTTCCGCCTGGAACAAACTAATTTGGAACTCTGGAATTCCTACTTTCGCGTTGCAAAGTGGTTGTTGTGTTCACTGTCCGTTTCTTTTCTGAAACTCCTTTTGGTGTTTTCATGACCGCGATCACTGAGCCGGGAAGCTCCGTTCGTTATGGTTTATTTCAATTTGGGCACAGGAGTGAGAAGATTCTCTGCATTTCCATCATCCATTGTCGTATCATCGTCCATCAGATCATCTTCTTCCGGCTGGGAATTCATGGCATCAACTTTTGCGACAACCATGAATGCAATTGGGCAGGTTCTCTGAGTAGCCAGGGTTGCCATGGATTTTTTTGGCTTGAAATGTATCTCTTGGTGTAGCAAGGGACCATCTCCCTTTTTGTTCCTGGGCGGAGGGAGATGGATCGTAAGAATATTCTCTGCAATAGTGGAACCTCTGGCCATTATGCCCCAATGTGTTTACTATGTGTGGAGAGAACTCCTGCCAGAAGTTATTAAGAATTTTCGTTTGCTTGAGACAATGTTTGAAATGAAAGTCGGGGAGGGATAATATAACCTTCAACAAATTATGGTTTAATGTGTATCAATGGAATATCTTCTCGAGCCTTTCATTGATCAATGACAATTTCCAAGGTTCGTGCAGAATGAGTTGTGACCATCATAGCTCACTAATTGCACAAATAGAAAAAAGTGTGAAGGTGGCGGTGACGGCGAAAAGAGATTAAGAATCAAAAATTTCTTAAAAGCACCAACCTGTCGGCGCACAAAAAAAAAGTATTCAATCTCCTTTGAAATGAATACTTGAAAAGGATAACATACTTGTGCGCAAATCTTAGTTTAATTCGTACTAATGACAAATCTTCTCCGGATTTTCGGACATTAATGACAATGTTAACGGTTCATGCAAGATGGCTACTAGCATTAAAGCTTAATTATTTCATATCTGGAAAGAAGTACGAAGGCAGTGGTGATGGTGAAATCGATTCCAAGAAATACCAAAGTATGGAAAGCGGTCTGGCGGGTTACAAAAGAAAAACGGCAGAAGATATACCCAGGAGACGTGAAGGGTCGATGGTCATATTGTATCTCAGTGACAGATATCGGCCGTCAATTTGTATGTCGCGGAATTCGTAGAGTGACAAGCGGAGCTGCGGGCTGGCTGGCTCAACATTGCACTTTCATTGTTCTGTGTCCTCCAAATAGCACTCGGACTTCCACGATATATAGATTGATAGATGGAATCGAGGGCTGTCGTGTTTAAGATTTCCATTGTTTGCGGATGGTAATCCCTATCAACTATCTAACATATCTAAAAACATTATTTTCAATACTAAATTATTAATATTACATATTGATATTGCAGAATTATATTAGACGAGAAAGTTTATACAATCTGGTCGAGCAACTTATTTAAAAGATTTGCGACAAACAAACAATACAGAGTACACATGTACTTTTATAAAGAATGGGCATGAGATTTTATAGAGCATATGCGGATCCCTCATTCCATACTTAGGCACTTTTTCGATTGCGGGTTCTCGGGCTAGTGGGCTGAAAATTGAGCCTCCAATGTTCAGTGTCCTAAAAATAACACCTATGCTTCTGCGATATACAAATTGACAGGCTGACTTGCGGGTTGCTTGGTTCAATGTTGCACTTTTATTGTCCCGTAGCAATTCCGTGTTAATTCCATATTTAGCCAGTTTTTTGGATCGGGGATTCTCAAGCTGGTGGGCAAAAAATTGGGCATCTATTGTTCCGCGCTCTACAAATAGCACCGACAATTCCATGATATATAAATTCACAAGCTGAGCTGTGGTAAATTATTACTGTTAAATATTTATATTGCAGAATATAATTAGACCATAAAGTTTGTACAATCTGGTCGGCCGAGTGATATAAAAGTATTCCGACAAACAAGCAATACATAGTAAACATGTAATTTTATAAAGTATGGGCATGAGAGTTTATAGAACATATGTGAATCCCTCATTCCATACTTACGCACTTTTTGTTTCGCGGGTTCGCGGTCTGGGGGGGCTGAAAATTGAGTATCTATTGTTCTGTGTCCTACAAATAGCATCTACAGTTCCACGATATACAAATTGACAACCGGACTTGCGGAGATGAGTCTCTATATCAAGTATAGACATGAGAGTTTATAGACCATATGTGGATCCCTCATTCTATACTTAAGCACTTTTTTTATCGCGGGTTCGCGGCCTGGCGGGCTGAAAATAGAGTCTCTATTGTTTTGTGTTCTACAAATAGCACCCAGATTTCCGCAATATACAAATTGACAGGAGCACCTACGGGTTGCTTGGCTGAACATTGCATTTGTATTGTTCTATAACATATGCGGATCCCTCATTCCATACTTGGGCACTTTTTGGATCGCGGGTTCACGGCCTGGCGGGCTGAAAATTAAGTATTTATTGTTCTGTGTCCTACAAACAGCATCGAGACTTCCGCGATATACAAACTGATAGGCGGACTTCTGGACATGAGTCTTTATATATAAAGTATGGACATGAGATTTTATACAGCATATGTGGATCCCTGATTCCATATTTAAAAAGTTTTTGAATAGCGGGTTCGCGGCCTGGTAGGCCGAAAATAGAGTCTCTATTGTTATGTGTCCTACAAATAACACCCATACTTCCGCGATATACAAATTGACATGTGGACTCGGGCTAGTTGGCTGAACATTGCACTTGTGTTGCCTCGTAGAGGTCCTGTATGAATTTCATATTTAGTGATTTTTTTTTATCGGGGGCTCTGGGGCTGGCGGGCTGAAAATTGGGCCTCTATTGTTCCGCGTTGTACAAACAACACCCACAATTTTGCGATATATAAATTGACAAACGGACCTGTCGGCTGCCTGGCTCAACATTGTAGTTTCATTGTTCCTCGTCCTCTAAATAGCAGTCGGAGTTCCGCAATATACACATTGACACATGGACTTGAAAAGATATTGTCGTGATATCAACTATCTAACATATCTAAAAACATTATTTTCAATACTAAATTATTGATATTATATTTTGATATTGCAGAATTTAATTAGACGAGAAAGTTTGTACAACTGGTTGGGCGACTGATATATAAGTTTTCCGACAAACGAGCAATGCATAGTAAACATGTACTTTTAGAAACTATGGACAAGAGATTTTATACAGCATATGCGGATCCCTCGTTCCATACTTGGCCACTTTTTGGATCGCGGGTTCTCGGCCTGGCAGGCTGAAAATGAGAGTTTATAGACCATATGCGGATACCTCATTCTATACTTGGGCACTTTTTTGATCGCGGGTTCATGGCCTGGCGGGCTCAAAATAGAGTCTCTATTGTTCCGTGTCCTACAAATAGCACCCAGATTTCCGCGATATACAAATTGACAGGAGGACCTATGGGCTGCTTGGCTGAACATTGCATTTGTATTGTTCTATAACATATGCAGATCCCTCATTCCATACTTGGGCACTTTTTGGATCGCGGCCTGGCGGGCTGAAAATTAAGTATCTATTGTTATGTGTCCTACAAACAACATCAAGACTTCCGCGATATACAAACTGACAGGCGGACTTCTGGACATGAGTCTTTATATATAAAGTATGGACATGAGATTTTATACAGCATATGCAGATCCCTGATTCTATACTTAAAAAAAAATTGAATCGCGGGTTCATGGCCTAGTGGGCCAAAAATAGAGTCTCTACTGTTTTGTGTCCTACAAATAGCACCCATACTTCCGCGATATACAAATTGACATGTGGACTCAGGCTGGTTGGTTGGACATTGCACTTGTATTGCCCCGTAGAGATCCCGTATGAATTTCATATTTAGCAACTTTTTTTTATCGAAGGCTCTGGGGCTGGCGGGCTGAAAATTGGGCCTCTATTGTTCCGCGTTGTACAAACAACACCCACAATTTCGCGATATATAAATTGACAAATGGACCTGTGGGCTGCCTGGCTCAACATTGCAGTTTCATTGTTCCTTGTCCTCCGAATAACAGTCGGAGTTCCGCGATATACACATTGACACATGGACTTGAAAAGATATTGTCGCAATATCAACTATCTAACATATCTAGGAACATTATTTTCAATACTAAATTATTGATATTATTTTTTGATATTGCATAATTTAATTAGACGAGAAAGTTTGTACAATCTGGTCGGGCGACTAATATATAAGTTTTCGACAAACGAGCAATGCATAGCAAACATGTACTTTTAGAAACTATGGACAAGAAATTTTATACAGCATATGTGGATCCCTCGTTCCATACTTGGCCACTTTTTGGATTGCGGGTTCTCGGCCTGGCGGGCTGAAATTTGAGCCTCTTTTGTTCTGTGTCCTGCAAATATCACCCAGACTTCTGCGATATACAAATTAACAGGTAGACTTGCGGACTCCACGCCTAGCGGGTTAAAAATTGCAATTATTTAGGGATGTTGATCCTATCTAACTTCATCTAAAAACATTATTTTTCAAATACTAAATTATTAATATTAACTATTGATATTGTACAAGTGAATTACATTAAATTATTAAAGGATGTTAAATCGCTTATTTTTAAAAAAATGAAGGAAACAAAACAGAGTTTTTTTTAAATTCTATCACAGCAAGCATAAGAAGGACCAGTTTGAATTTTAAGCCCCCCTTGTTCATATGATAGCACAATTGCACTCCGCACAGTATATATTCCTTGATTTCAAATTATTCCAGGATATTAATTTTACCAATTTCATCGAATAAGCAAAAATGCCAAAACAACGACCAATTTGAATTTTAAGAGCCTCTTGTTGGTATGATAGGACAGTTGCACTTCACACGCTATATATTTGTTCATTTCAAAATATTCCATAACAATAGTTTTGACCAAGTTCATCGATCAACGAAATCTGCTAAAGCAAGTCACATAGTACATTTGCGTCACAGCGCCATAGAAATTATCAGGCGGATCTGCATGCCAGCTGGCTAAAAAGATTCTTATACTGTTTCGTGTCCTCCAAAGAATAGTTGGAGTTCCACGGTAGACAAATTGACAGAGAAAGCAGATAACCAAGAACCAACTATACTTTAAACAGGTCGCAAGCTAGTTTCCAGAAGGTTCCATAGAGTAGAACCCATCAACCTTTGCACCAATAATTTGATATACAAAGAAAAGACGTTGCCGCATTTGTTTTCTCTTGCATCTAGTATATGTTCCCAGTCAGAAATAACCGGGGCCATGCAATATATGGGGATTACCGAGATATGGGCCAAGTCAAACGAACATTCATCTAGATGTTGAACAAATATTACAGAGAGACATGAGGTATTTTCGTTTCCTCCCAAAGTTTGATATAAATTATTTTTCCCCTTCTTCAGTCGATATGCAAAATTGCATTGTCCTCATTTAATGTGAATTTGCTCTCTATCTGAAGCTTCCGCAGCATGTAGACATTGTTTGCCTTTTTCTGAAGATACGTTTCATACGACAACTCTGCCAACTCAGGAATCACATTTTCTAACAGAGGCTACCTAACCATACAGTGCATGGTTGTGTTGCCCACAGTTCAGATAATACCATTGACACAATGTCCATAAATATATGGACATTTTTCACTGCATCACAGACAATCAATCGTATCATCACTTATAAGAGCAGAGGCAGAAGCAGGGGAATGGCATTTTGCACATACAGGCTCAAAATGGGTCGAGTACACATTGGCTGCAACTAAAAGACCTTCAACCTGGGAACACGAGCAAAGGGATTAATACATTGAACAATATAATACACAACTGCAACCCCCCCTCCCTTTTTAAAAAAAATAAAAAATTAAACAGACGCAGAAATTTGTTGAAGGCTATTTCTATAAGCAAAGCGAGGATGATTTTGTGGATGTATACGCACAACAGTTGTAGAGCTAGCTAGTTTCTTCAGATCCTCTACTATATCTGCTCGCAACTCTGTTACAAACGTTGCATGGGTTGTCCAAAAGATCATTTCTCTAGCATCCCTCTTCTTTGTTATATTTTTGAACAACATAAGTGAAATCTCTTCTCTATGCAATTGTTGTTCCATTGATGAAAAAAAATATGAATACGTATCGAACAATTGTAGCTGCAACATGGAACAGTGCAATATTTGTGTAACTTATCTGACATACATGCAGACACGAAAGTAAAGAACAAAACTGAATATGAAAAGCGGTACCATTGCCTTGTCGTTGTCCGACTCTCCATCCTTTATATGGAGAATGTGTTGCGACCCAAATTTTCTCGCCACTGTCACAGTAGCCCCAATCGTTCCGATTGGGTAAATATTGGTGCTATGTGCAAGCTGGCTAATAGTCGAGTCCGGGGGGAAGCGATATTCTGAACAAAGAGCAAGAATTTTTTCCACAATGCTTGTTTCGTTGAGCGAAATAATTCGATCACAATTGCCACGGTCATATACTGTTTTGGGAAATATATTAAAATTTGTAATGGATATCCCATTACGCGGCAATATCTTTTTTGCATGTTTTTGGACAAGTTGTGGAGGAACAGTCAGTGTCACTGTCATCATGGCGTCCTTGTCTGTCATGTCAACACACATAATAGATCTACTTTTGTTTTCCTTGTCCAAGTAGGTGCTATAGACAACCATTATGTCCCCGACGAATACTTGTCCAGTTTGGCGGTTGTTCAACCCCTCTATTGACAGTACTTTGGATGTCACAACTCTAGACCTGATGACATTTTTTGAATAGGAAAACTAAAGTGAATGGTAGTGTGCTACAAGTACATGCATAGTTTTGATGAACTATGGAGCCACAATTTCGCAACCACACCTCTTATTTTGCGGAACATGCAGCACGTTCGACGTCTCGCTTACACTTGTTAATACTTCTTGCGAGTTGCAAACCATGTATTGAAGATGGCATCATCATATCCGCCATGCCATAGATGAATATATAGCGTAGGAAATTTGTTTAGTAAACATAGTAAGAGCAGAGCATATGCATCTTTACCTTTGGCCTTATCGGTCTGTCGATGTCTGGGATGACTGATTGCTCATGCCCATGTCACTAGTCCAACTTTTTCTGATGCAAGCATGTGCAGATGAACATCGGGACTAAACAAACACATGCATTGTATATTGTCCATCGGAAGGACCAAACAATCGTAGAACTGTATGCATCTTAATTTTTTAACTGGAGAAATGTTTAACAGTAAACAGGGCACGAGCGCGGGGCACCCTGGCCAATATGTATATCGCGGACCCCCGGAAGGCAGGGGAGCAATCTTCAACCTGCCAACCTACCACCCACAATCGAGAAAGTGGGTAACTATGGAATAAGGTAGAAGCAGGACCACATATGTCAATCCGTTATTCCGCCAAATGCCGTAGGAAGGAATTTTCAGAAACCACACTAGGCAGATGAATTAGAAAACAAAAGGGGTAATAGAAAATGGAAAAAGTAGAAACAGGCAGGGCAGAAAGGCCCATTATTGTGAAGTCATCATTTTCAAGTCTAATGTTATATACCCCCACCCGGTTTGTATATTTAATTTACCAGTACACTTGGTATACCTTTTAGAAGATTGTACCACAGAACCCTCTGTTGTTGCACAGAAGAATTCATCTCCCTGTCCAAGCAACCTGTTTTTTCCAAGGAAACAACGTCGAAGATGCAATGGACACGAAGGCAAGTTAGTAAGAAAACAAACATCTAAAAGAAAAATAAACAAGTCTATTTACCCACCAAAGAGTCCTTTGTCCTATCCAGCCATTTTGTTTGTTTAAATGCAGCAATGCAGCGTAAACACAACCAACATGAACCAACTTAGTATGCAGGAAGGAATGCATGTAACCAAGATAACTTACCATGCAGGAAGGCACACAACTAGCTTAACACATATACAGACCATAAATGAAATACAAAACAACGCAATATGAAACAATAGTACAAGCATGCACCTTTCTATATCCTCTTCAGTCGATGCAGTCAAGACTCCCTCCTTGTCTCTAGCTACTCTGTTTGTTTCAATGTGGGAACGAACAAAATTCAATGAACATGAATGGAAGGTGGTATTCACCAGAGAACAAGAAATATGTACATACAACAAAACTGACTCAACGAACAGTCCAGAAAGGCAGAAACATGAACCTTTGCTCTTCTCTATCCATGGTTGCAAACGTGTAGATTTTTTTTCCCTGGCCAAAATATATTACAAGGCACAAAATATCATGCAATTGCATGGCTGCAGCTAAACGATTTCTGGTTTTCACTGGCAATATATCCAGATATGCCCTTTAACCATGTTCTTTATCCTCTACACAGACTGTTGTGCCCACGATACAAGTTCTCAGTTTTCTGTGGAAAACTACCCAGATATGCTTCCAGACATGAAAATATAATCTTGCAGAATCTTTGTTGCACATATCATATCTCAAGCACAACACAAATTGGATCGTGCGCACACCAGTCTATGTAAAGGAGAAAGAACATGTCATGTCATATACGCACATCTGACCATACATGGTTTATAAATGTAGGTTGCATGCATATGCTTTATTCCAACAAAAAAATAGCGGATATTGTAACTTCACATGTAATCCTCTAACAATTTTGCATGCAAATATTTTCTT
>SNQJ01S0231252.1:0-14214 GCA_010110895.2 Picea sitchensis | reverse complement strand
TAGTTTGCAACTATACTTTTTTATAAAATTCACAAAACTGCATCTTCTCATACTACAACATTAGAATGCTATTATAATCATACTTCAACATTGGAATATTTTTGCCTTATGAACATTATTCCATTTAATTGCATTAAATTCGGCAGGGACTACGCTGCTCCGTTGCCCTTGTTTGATTAGTTTCATTACTTCGACATTTTCATTCTCTTGTTTAGGGAGTATACTAGTTAATATTAACACCAAGGTGGTAGTTAATTCTTTAATATAAAGAGTCACGGATTTTCTCTCACACCCAATCTCTTCAATTAATTGTCTTGGAAGAACAGAGGATAGCAACACAGACGGTACGATGATTACACGGAGTGTGGTACGAAAACTACAAGCAATATTAAAGTATGGTACAAATTTTTTATTGGTTGGTACAATTGGGCGATTGTGCGGACAGAAGCGTGGAAAAATTGTAGTTGATTATGGCGTACGAACAAGAATAGTACGGTGATAGATGGTGTGACAATTGTAAGTGGCTAGATTTTTCAATTTCAGCAAACCGAATGGTGGTGTACGTTGGAATATTTAGTGGTTGTATGAATGATTCTCACATAATTGTGGATGTGACAATGTACAAAATTGTACAACCATGACGACGATGACTTATACGGCAGTTACAAAATCAGACGGTATGGTCAGCTACTAGAAAAGGTTCGAAAATGGTCATATGGTTTATTGTGTTTGTACGGCTGCACCAATCAGTGGTTGGGTTTTTTTTACGGTGGAGGTAATCGGTGGACCAAGCACGAATCTGAAATTTTAAAGGCAACTAGCAATTGTACAATTTGCAAATTTTAAATCGTTGATGTACATATTATTTAAAATTGTAAAAACTTTAATCAATTTGACTGTATGGCGGTATGGTGGCGAATGGTTGATGTTAATAATAGAGGCAGTATGAAATCTCTATCAATTTATATTCTAGACAACAATTTCACAATCGATTTCTTAACCAACCACTGAATTATTTGACGACTATATTTTTTTCCCAATGAAATTTCTGAAATGAACATGTAGCTACTTTCACAACTAATGCGTCTAGATTTGTGGTAATTTGGTGGCTTACTTACGTAATTCTGACCAAATTTATCGATTATTTCTTCTTGTAGCAGTGGAATATTTTTTTTTTCAATGGAATTGATTTTTTTTAATGGCCAAAGGTTTGTTGTCTGTTGGTGGTCAAGGAACATATCAGAGAAACTATGAGAAATGGAGGTTAGCCAAAAGAAAAATCAGTCAATGGCTAGGATAAAAAAAAATGATGCTCTAATACCAATGTGGCAAACAATCTTGTTTGACAACTACAAGAATATCCAATTTAAGTAAGATAGGATAAACAAATCCATAAGGATAAATAATATATTAAATAATGTATGAATATAAGATATATGAGATATGGGATGATTACAAATGAGAAATGAGGGTTGTATATATACCCACGCAGGGGTGCCCTTTCATAAGAGACATGACCTTTAGTATGAGGTGTATATTCTTTAATAATTAATTGTTAATTATTAATTATTCTTTATTATTTATATTTATATATTTATGTTTGTTACAAAATCAATGCACAACCTCAAAGTTTCATCTTTCTTCTTTACAAATATTTAAGTAGAGACACTTGGAACTATATACCCCTTCTTTAACAATTCTTCTAATTACATTTGCAGTGCTTCAATTATGGTGTACTCATTCTATATGGAGTCGTATAGACTAGGTCAACTTCAGGCACTAAATCAATAAAAAAATCAATGTCTCTTTTTGGTGGCAATCCTGGTATTTCCCCAAACACATTTGCATACCCCTGTAGTACTGGAAAGTCGTCAAGAATTGGGCCTTTGTCCTTTGTTAAATTTTCCACAACTTGAGTATTTTCCAGTACTGCAGGAGTATGTAGATGTGTTTGGGAAATACCAAGATTGCCACAAAAAACAAATTTCTTCAACTGCAAGTATGAAATCTCCCTTATAGAAATAGGTCTTAGAATTCCTTTCATTATCCTCTAATTTCCTTGCTCATCAAGGCAAGTAAAAGTAACTCTAGAATAACATGATGTACATCCAACCAATCCATTCCATTGACGACATCATATGAGCCAAGTGGTATTATGTTCAAGTTTTCAATAGTGTTGACACCATTCAGATCTAATGGGCATCCTTTGACAACCTCATTAATTTTCCTTTTAGTCCCAGTAACCAATTGAGCCAACCATGATTTATCATGCTTAGTTCTCTCCAAATGAAATATTTCAAGCAAAATTAGAGGCAATGTAAATAGGTTGATTGGAAATATTACCTTCAACCTTAATCATGTTTGATTAATTATCTGGCTATCGATTTTCCAAGGTTGCATATATTCTTGGAATGTTCTTGCCCATATCTTCCATTGTAGTTGCCTTCTGGATATGATGCACATTCCTCATTTTTCCTTCCTTGTGAGGAAAATCTCAATTCAAATGATCTCATTCACATCCCTAACATTTTATTGGTTCACTTTCCCTTTCCCCAAGGATTTTACCCTCTTAGATCCACTTTGAGATGGTTGGCTTTGTCAATATGTTTCAAGGATACTCTTAAAGAAAGGAGGTTTAAATCCCTTCTTCCTCTAATGATGCTTGTCCTTTTTCATATATCTCAACGACTTCTAAAAATCTACTTTTCCTTTGTTCTGGTCATACAAGTATTTGTCCTTCTCGATTCTCTCTTCAAGAATCTTAGACTCATCAAATTGGATTGTGTCTCTATAAAATGTTGGCATTTCACTTAAGAAATGTTGTATTTTAACCTTTTCCTCTTTAATATAACCAACATACCTTAGCAACTCCAAAAGCTTCTTCTCATATTCCTCCATGGTCATATTTCCCAACTTGAGTTCAAAGAACTACTGCATCTTCTTTTCATAGTAGTCCTCAAAAAGGTACTTTTGCTGGAAATAATTCTTGAACTAATTTGAAGAAATCCCCTTCTCATTAATGTGCTTAACTTGATTTAGTTGATCCCACCACATGGAAACTTTTCCTTGTAGATTGTATATAACAATTCTAGCTTCTAGATTTGATGAGTAGTTATGTATCTAAAAATACTTTATTGTCCCAGGAAACCGAGATTTAGCATCCTCTCCCATTTTATTTTCACCGTCAAGGGTTGATGGCTCAATCTTCCTAAGCTCTCCTTGAAAATTTTATTGTTTGTGTCTTCTTATTTGATGCTTGACTAGGGACCCTTTGGATTACTCTTTGATTCTTCAGATGTATCAGACTTCCTAGCAAATTGAGTTGGTGAGTAGTGATGCCTCTGAGTTCTGGTAGCAATTCTTGAGTCTTTGGATCTTCTATCATTTTCCCTTCTTTAATTAAAACCATCTTTTGACTCATACTTGAACTTGATCCATTTTTCATTTTCCTTTGCAACTGATTTAAACTTTGTATTAGTTGAGTGTTAAATTGATTTTGCTTCTTTTGGGATTTTAACATCCTCTCATTATCAACTCTACAACTTTGCACCTCCATCTTCAATATCCTCATAGTTTATACTAGATCTAATGGCCCCATTCTCTCTCTATGCCCATTAGACTTTGTCTCTTCATTTCTTACACCAATATTCGAGCCCCATGTTTTTAAGGTCCTTGTCCATCTTCCATGTCTCCTTCTCAATGGCACTCTTCAATGTTGATCTTTACCTATCCTTGTTGCAGAAATGGTTATGAAAGAAGTGTGCATACACGTAAAATTTTTACATACATCTCATTTCTAGATATGTAGCATTTTATTTCAAATTCTTGAAAATATGCTCATTGTCAAAAAATTATCAAGCAAGGATACATGCCTTTTTCTTCCTAATTTATTAAGAATTATGAAGCACTTATCCAAAATCTAATCCTTCAAAATCATTTCCCTCTTAATTATATTTCCATTGACTATAGTCATGCTCTAATATGAGCCTAGAGTTAAAAGTTATAGCTCTCGAAATTTGTCATTTCTACCCAATTTATGCAATTTTCTCCCTCGTGTAGTCAAGCTCGATGACCAACTTATGCCACTTATAGAAGGAAATATAGCAAGAACCAAGAAAAAATTTGTATCTGGTGTAGATAATACTTATGATTCTGAGTACAAACCAATATGCAAATCAACAATCTGATACTCCAATCAATTTCTGCATAATTATGGAATTGTCAACTTTGCCCTTTTTGCATTTTCTCCAAACTGGAATTTTTGTCCAAAACTGTTATCTTTCAAATAAAACAAAAATGGAAAAAAATCACTAGGAAAAATTTCTCTAGAATGTCGAGGAGATCAAATGTCAACTAGGAATTTTTTTCCAGATTTGTCATCTTGGGTCCCTTTGTTTCCATTAACAGATTCAAAAACTACCATAAAGTCTTATGAAATAGTAGTTTTTTGCCCATGTCTGCAACTTTGCTCCAAACCCTTTGTAATTTGTCCAATTGCTGCACTAGGTTTCTTAATACCTACTCCTATTTCTTACTATCCAATTTCACCATCAACAAAGCTATTTTCAGAAAGCACCACCATGTTCTTTGAAAACCATTAATTCCCATTTTCTAAAATTCTAGAGTTGAATCAACAAACCCTCCTCACTAGCACTTTTATATCCTATTGGTGCATGCTCTTTTCTTACATCATTGCACTTTCATGTGTTACTCTACTTAAGCACCCATGTTGGTTGATTTTAGCTTTAGCACTTTCATGCACACAAACAATTAAGCATGCTTAACTATCTTTTTGTTGTTTTTGTTTCCTTGCTTTGAGGAGAGATTTGTGGCATGCCATTGCATGGATTTCTTTCTCAAATATCCCTCT
Organism: Picea sitchensis; assembly: GCA_010110895.2. Classification (NCBI taxonomy): domain Eukaryota; kingdom Viridiplantae; phylum Streptophyta; class Pinopsida; order Pinales; family Pinaceae; genus Picea; species Picea sitchensis. The sequence continues at coordinate 9,344 of SNQJ01S0231252.1, read as the reverse complement.
AGTAGGTCATTGTATTTGTATTGTTTGAAACACAATTAACGACTTAACGAGAACTCTAGCACTTAAAACCCAATTTTTTACACAAAACATAAAAATCAACCCCAAATCAAAAATTGGTGCCACTGGTAGCACCATTTTTTTTAGCCTGGTTAAAATTACAACATTTTTCAAGCATGGCCTTCAAAACTCATACAGATGTTTAGAAATAACTTAAAATCAACATCTAAATCAAAAAGTGATGCTACCTAAAACAAAACATTTTTTTCTAAACGTTAAAATTATATATGACCTAATTGAAATTGTGCCTTTGACAATAGATCACTACGAAAATAAACAACCCAAAATTGGACCCCAAATGGTCACTTGAAAATTTATTTACTAACTAATTTTTATTTATTTTTAAATTTACATTAAAAAATAAATAAATAGAAGGGAGAAAATCTTCGCAAATAATTTTTTTTTTAAATGAAGAAAAAAACACATTAAAAACCCAAATTTAAAAAAAAATAATAAAAAAATTAAAAAGGAATGAAAAAAATATTAAATTTTCCTCCAAAAACAATAATTTTAAGAATATTTTTTTTTAATAATCATTAAAAAATCTCCGAGCTCTAGAGCACTCGGTGAGGGAGTGTGTTGTTAAGACACTTCATAAGTGAAACTCACTGATTTGAAACCCCTGGGGACACCTCAAATCCAACCATGTTAAGGGTTGGTGCAGTCCAGGCCGGGTGTGATCTCCGGGTGACTTTGACGGCTTAGATCTCCTGGATCGTGGCATCTCAACCACAGAAAGTCCCTCGCCAGTCACAAGGTTTAAGATTACCAAACAAAAAAATAAAAATAATAATCATTTAAAAACCTTAAAAAGGTAAAAAAAAATACCAAAAAGATAATTAAAAAGAGGCTAAAAAATGAAATTCAAAAAATATATATATATATATTAAAAAAAAAACTTTATCTTGGAAAATTAAAATAAAAACCCAAAACAAATTAAAACAATATTTAAAAAAATAACAAAATAAATTTAAAAAAATAATAAAAAAAATTCTAAAATAAACATTAAAAATTTTTATTAAGATTTAAAATTTTGTATGACAGGTAATTTGGGGCAGGGGGCGATGCTTGACATCATCCCAACCCCCGGTAAGCAAAGCATTGGCCCCATGAGACCACGACTTTGTCTGTCGGGTGCTGGGGCGATGTCGGGCATTGCCCCCTTGGCCCCACATGCTTAAACAACCTCGGTGTCCCACGCCCACGCTCTCCATTAATCAATTTTTTTATTAAATTGATTCTAATAATATTTGAAAAAAAAAATTATAAATGTTCTATTTGTAATTGATTTTTAAAATATAATTTTTATTTAAGGTTTTTTTTCTTGATTTTTAAAATATAATTTTTATTTAAGGTTTTTTTCTTATTTTAAAAATATTCCATTCTGATGTTTTTAAATTATGTAATAGGTGTTTTTTTTAAGTTATTTAATTTTTTTTTTAAATTTTCTATTTAAAGGTTTTTTTTTCAACTTTTTTGGTATTTTTTTTCCATGTTTATTTAGTTATTTTGTATTAAATTTTATATTTCAATTTTTTTTGTTTTAGTTTTTTTAATATATATGTATAAATATTAATTTTTTTCCCTACATTTTTTAGAAGATTTTTTTTAAATAAGTTTGGTTTTTTTATATATATTTTTTTAGATTTCTTATATATAATGGTTAAAAAATAAAAAATATTTTTTTTTTAAATATTTCTTATATATATGAAAGGTTAAAAAATAAAAAATAAAAATTAATTGTTTTATTTTTCGTAGTTTTTTAAGTTTTTAATTTTTCTCGTATTTTTTTTTTCTTTTTTTACTTGTTTTTTAATGTAAATTTTAAAAAATTATAAAATTAATTTTTAAGAAATGATTTAGGAGCAGATTTTGAGTTGTTTATTGACGATGGTAGTCGTTGTCGAGGCCACAATTTCAATTAAGTTATAATCTTAACTCCAAAAAAAAACTCGGTGTTAATGGTAGCATCGCTTTTCGATTCAAGGGCTAATTTTAAAGTATTTTTCCACAATGACATTAGTTGTCAATGCTAGGGGTCTGAATGGGTTTGAATTTTAACCATTGTAAAAAAAAGGGTGCTACCGGTAGCGCCACTTTTTGATTTAGAGGTAAAAATAACCACTCTAAAAAAATGAAAACTCTAGAGAGTTCTCGTTAAGTTGGTAACTATGTTTTGACTAATCATTAACCAGTGAGCAAGATAATGAGTTAATGAGCATAGTGATACCATTACAACAATCCAATGTTTCACTTCTTGATATGGATTTTCTCTTTCAAACTCTTGATCTTGGGTGGTTCCATAACCATTGCATCATAGATATGTAGCCTAGGCTAATCTCGGTTCTGTCTGAATCTAACCCTTATCAAAGAACTTAGAAAACTTCAAGATGCAATTATCTCCACTCTTCACAGTCTAAATCTAACCCTTATCAAAGAACTTAGAAAACTTCAAGATGCAATTATCTCCACTCTTCACAGTCTAAATCTAACCCTTATCAAACAACTTATAAAACTTCAAGATGAATGATGTGTAATTGCATAAAATCAAACTCAAATTGTCGATTGGATCACTCGCTTTGATGAGATGGAGGAAAAATCAACTCTTCACAAGGAACAACTTTTATCCAGTTTAAGACAGAAAGAAGATATCATTATTGGTTTGTAGAAAAATATGCAAGAGTCTTTTGCTTGTGTTGCCACTACTACATCTTGGATTATTTCCAATATCTCACATGAGTCTATTTCACTTGATGAATATGATTCCTCCATTGTTGATGACACGTTTTATGATTGGATTGCTAATGAGGAGTTTATTTCATCCACCAATGAGGACTCTACCTCCTCCACTACATGTGATGACTTTTCTTCCTCTATTGTTGATCATGGGGATTCCTTTTTCTCCTTGTCTGACGCTATGAATGACAGTGTTATGGATCCTATAGACTTGACTTTTGTTGCTACAGAGTCTTACTCTACCAATTCAAATGATGATAAAGAGAAATATGTTATAGAGGTTGCAACATATCCAATAACAAGATCACTTTGGGCACATTAGATGCAACACTCATTGATTGTGACTCGTGAGCTTCCAACACTAGATTTTGAGTTGCATGCTCGTGGCTTTGGGTCCAAACTACTTCTTCAAATGGGATACATTAGCGGTGGACTTGGTAAGAATGGATAGGGAATTGCACATCCCATTCAACCTATGATGAGACTTGAAAAAGTCGAACTTGGTCATGTGGGGACTTCATTGACATTAGTAAGTTGTCTTGATCCTTATACCTATCATACGCAACTTGTTCCAACACTAGAGTTCATCACATCAAATGGCTCTTCTTCTATTGAATTGTAGAAGACACCTCCCACGCCACTTATTGAATTAGATTTGGAGCTCTCATTGCCAGATATAGCATCAACTTCATAGTGATATTTTCTAGAAGAAAACTCTTCAACACCATCTTCAGAATCTTCACCATCCACATATCAATTTCCTTGACATTGTGATTAGGGGTAACATTGTCCTCCTTTCTAGTATCCACGGTCATTTTCTAGTTCCTCTTCATTTAACTAATTAATGACAAGGCATGTATAGTAGCATCCTAGCAAGGTACCAACTCTGAGGATTGTTTTTGGTTGTCTGGATGATTGGTCCTAACTACATTTGAGAAATTGTTTGAGAACTTCCTATTGATGTGTTTCTTCCACAATACAAAAGAACCATTCTTGTTGCTTACCTTGACTAATTCAGTGTCACTAGTAGTCCCATTAACCATTATTTTGATTACCATTGTGGCATTTGCTTATTTGTTTTGCAAGCACTCTAACTAGCCTGACCATTTCAGTGTAGGATATCACCTTAGTTGCTTGAAGTAAATAATTGGTGTTAGCATAAGCTACAACCTTCATCTTCAACGCACTCATTTTATATTGATCTACAATCATCATATCATTCTTCATCAGCTTGTCATCAGTTTTGGATCTTGGAGACTATCAACCAACCACATTGTGGAATTTTATCCTCTTGGGGGAGGGGGTTCCCACTGGGTTTTCCCTTTCTCTATTTTTTAGGGAAATTTTTGTTCATGCCTGTACCTAATATGAATATACATTCATCGAGACCCATTTATATGGCCACATACTCACCTAAGTTGTGCTTATGGGGGGGTGTTGGTGCATGTTGTGCATGCGCTTTTCTTACATCAGTACACTTGCATGTGTTTCTTTACGTAAGGGTCCATGCTAGTTTCTTTTAGCTTTAGCACTTTGATGCACACATGCAGTTAAGATTACTTAGTTGTCTTTTTGTTGTTTTTGCTTCCTTGTTTTGAGGAGATATTCATGGCATGCCATTACATGGATTTCTTTCCAAAATCTCCCTCTAGAAAGTCTTTGTGTTGTATTTCTTAACTTATCATTGATTAGTGAGCAATCTAATGGGTTAATGAGCATATAAATACTATTACAACAATTTGGTGTTTCACTTTTTATCCGCGTTCTCTCTTTTAGACTCATGAAATTGGACGGTTATGTAACCATTGCATCATAGATCCATAACCTTTGATAATCTTAGTTTCGTAGCTTGGTTTTGAACCAAATATCACATACTCTTCGTGACTTCAGACTTACACATAAAATTTCACCTAAGTCTAACCTTGTATATTCCTATTATGGTCAAAATAAGATTTTGGCTCCAAATTTTTCTTCTTCTAACGTGGCATGGCGTGCGGTTGTCAATGTGGAAGTGGGATCATATGTGTCAGCCTATGAATATGCCATGTCGTCTCCCTTGCCTCCACATCACCTAACTCGTATCATCATGGATCGTTTCCATTTAATTTTTATTTTATCTCTTGTGAAGTCTTTATGTCATCCACCTAGTGTGTTGTCATTGGTTTGATGTGATGGGGGATCCCTCTTTGACCATCCGTTTGGATCAATTACGGGTCGAGGAAGTGTGAACTGTTTAATGCACATGTGTTGCACGCAAACTACTTATCTCCTTGTGGATATACCTTATTACCATAAAAAATGTGGGTGGAAAAAATAAATTTCCAAAACGCTCCTCCTTTGTACCTGAACCACTTACTACCAATATGTTACCACCTAAGATTGTAGCCTCAAGTCTTGCTTCATGGTTTCCACTTGTGTACCTACTCCTACATGTGCCTTGCTTACACGTGGCCCTTCCATGACACTTCCACACTATGTGTGAGTCCATGCCACTGTATAATGGTACACATTATTTTTTATAGGGGTTTTCCCTTCAACATTAAACTTATGTGTGTGTGTGGTTCCCAAAATTTCCACAGGGATGCAATGATTTTCAGACTTAGATTCTCAATTTAGCCTCATTTCTTATTAATTTTCTTCCTCAAATGGATTCCAACTCCATTACCAATCAATTTTGACGCCATTGCATCTGTTTAACCTCTTAATTTCATCCAAAATTGGGGGGTTTTCTCCAATTTTTGCGTAATTTCTTTTTTTACAGAAAACTAGCAATTTTTTTAAATAATTTCTCCACAACCTATCCAATCATCTAGCAACATTCCAATTGGGTAACTAGAGCTTTCAATCTAATAATTACAGGCTTTAAATACTATTTTTCCTAATTATTCTCCATGAGGCATTTTGTCAAACACGTGATATGCAAACTATAATTTCTTCTTGTACAATCTTATTTCTATCACATGCAACCCCAATGTTGTAACCTGGAGCTTTGATACCATATTATAACATAGCCAATACCCTCTATGTTCTATTAAGGATATGGGGTACTCCTTAAACCACCAAAATTCACCATTTTTTTTTGCTTTGTTTTACCATATCTCATCATTTTATTATTAACTAATTGACATATCTAGGCATGACAATACAAATTTATGCAACATAATGAAAACATTCAATTATCCATGAGACAATACCTTATAAATGCATGATAATGCATGCAATTAGAACTGAACAAACTAGAAACTAATTCAATTCATAATAGGAGCAATAATTCAATACATTCCTCAACAAACTAAGAACACTTATCTTATAAAAATATTTCACCAACTAGCTACAAAAGAAGGATGTTCCACCTTGACATAGGCTCTCTTCTACACTTAATGTCTCTGCAATAGAGACCACCCCCAATCTGGGGCTGTGAATCCACAAGGTCAAACTACCTGTGGTTATATTTGACTCCCTTCACACAGCCTAATTCTTAGGTTTCACAGGTCTAATTCACTCTACAAAAATCTTAATCTACCAACCCTTTTTCCCTCTTATCATCCACAACCCAAGGAACATCATCCCCTTCTTTGCTAAACACTCCCCTAGGATATCCCACTTCCCTCTAAGGCTCCATTATACGTTGGCCTAGAGATTTCACTACTGAGATTCCAAGGATTATCAATTGTATTTAAATTTACTCAATAGAAACAATTACCATTACCTACAGTCAAAATTGTCTCATAATTCATGGCAGTAGTTTTTTGAAACTTTATCATAGCATTGCTATGATATCTTAAGCTTAGAGAGAAAAACCCAAGGAAGAGTGAATGAGAATAATCATTGCATGCCCAAAAATCATGGAATATATTTACATGCATGGGAGAGACCATGTTCCTTAATCAACAAAAGTACACATATCTTTGACCATTAATTCTCAAAGTTAATAATAATAATTAACATTAAATAACTTAGGATAGCAATAAAATAATATTCTTTTTACTTAGCCCCCTAAGCCCCCTTCTTTCCCCCTCTCATGGACTCATAGCCCCCCATTATTTGTCACTCTTCTTTTGCAGCCTCTAATGTATTTTTATTACCATTCAATGTACAATTAATAAGTCACATATGTCTAGCTTATAGCCATTCATCATATACATATGCATTACTGTTCTAGGGATAAAAAACAAAGTGTCACATTTTGGAAACCTTTCTTCAAGGATCTCCTCAATTTCTTCTCTCTCTTTCTTTGGAATCTTCTCCTTCGAGTTGATCATCTTCATCTATTCCCTTTAATATTCAGTGATTGTACTGACATGGTACTCATACATATTTGCAATATTAAATGTGGCAAAAACATCATATCCTCCCAGTATCTCCAACATATAGGTGTTATTTGAAATCCTTCTCGAAACTATGTATGGTCCATTTTTTTTACCTTATATTGTTCTAGGTATCTTTGGGAATCTATTTTTCTATACACGTGGCATAAATAAATCCCCTTCTATAAACACCTTTGCACTATACTTCTTCTATGCTTTCTATTTTTATTTAAGATTTCTTTGTTGCAACTATCCTTTAACATGATCATGTGCATCCTGCATAATATCTACAAAACTTGATGCATCTACATTCCTTATATGTTTTGATAGTAGTTGTACTAAATATATCACTCTTTCAAGAGATCTTCCATGTATAATTTTAAATGATCTCTTTCTAGTAGACCAATTAACCAAATTATTTTATACAAACTCAACCTATACCAAGACCAAATCCCACTATCCAAGTTTCTTTCTACCCAAAAATTTGAATAAAGTACCAAGGCTTCGGTTCACTAGCTTAGTTTGTACATCAATTTGAGGTGATATGCAAAACTGAATTACAATCTTGTCCCCAATTTCTTCCATAGGGTCTTCCAAAAATGAACCAAAAATAAGTTGTCCCTATAATATGTAATGCTCCTAGATAGTCCATGCAATCTAATAATCTCATTAAAGAATACTACAACAATGTTTGTCGCATCACTTGTCTTCTTTCATGGAATGAAATGTGTCATTTTGGAAAATCTATCTACTAATACAAACATGCAACCATTACCTCTTTGTGTTTTAGGAAATCCAAGAAAAATTTCCATTCTAATGTCTTCCCATGGTTATCAAATATTAGCAACGAAGTATACAACCCTATGTTCTTAATTTTTATCTTTGTGAGTTGACACCAACTTCTTCACATCTCTGGTTATAGTAGTCCAATAGTAGCTCTCCTCTGCCATTACTTTAGTTTTATCAATACGAAAGTGTCCACCTAAGCCACCTCTTTGTAGCGCTCTAATGATATTATCCCTCACTGATCCTCTCTCGATACAAAACCTTTGATTCTTCAACAAGAATATTTCTTGAACAATAATATTCAAATATATTTTCATGTCCATGATGTCAAGTTATTTTCAATCCCACCATGCAGCTACAAGGTTTTCATCTTCATCATACAATGCCTTCATGCAATCTAGTCAAATCACTTCTATCGACATTGTGTTCAAGAAAGAAACTATCCTACTCAATTCATGAGATACTCTATTTAACTTTTCAAATAGCTTATGCTTTAACATAAAAGAATAACTTTACATAAATTCAATCCATTTCGTATGACTTTGATTCAACTTACCTTGACTATTTATATATTGCAACGCCCGATGGCCAGTGTATAAGACAAACTCCTCTACCAACAAATAATGTCTCCACTTCTTCAAGGCATGAATAATGGCATAGAATCCATGATCATACCATGAAGAATTATTTTAGCATTATTCGATTTTTCACTAATTAAGGTAATAGGTTTACCTCCCTGAGTCAAAATTACTCCGATGGTCATTCCACTCACATCACAATCAACCTGAAACACTTTATTGAAATCTATAAATAACAACATTGGTTGCTTAGTCACTTTTTTTTTCAAAATCTCAAAAGTTATATCTTTTGTCACAATCCACTAAAAGCAACCTTTCTTCATGCACTCAGTCAATGGTGGACAAATACCATTTAAATTCCTGTCAAACTTACTACAAAAACTTCTTGATCCATGGAATGTGTAGGCAGATAATCTACAACAACCATGACTTATAGATTGATATTCATCCCTTCTTTATATATTATAAATTCCAAATAAAACTAACTCCTCTTGCATGAATAAGCATTTCTTCAATTTGATCAACATCTTCTTCTTAAGCTACTCCAAAACTTGTTGGAAATGCACACTATTCTCTTCTTTTGTCCTCCTAAAAATAAAAATATCATCTAAATAAATAATAACAAATTTTCAAAGAATTATTTTTAGTACTTCATTCATTAGTCTCATTAAAGTACTAGGTGCATTAGTCAACCCAAATGGTGTGACTAGCCATTTGTACAATCTAGATTTTTTTTGAATGCAATCTCTCATTCATCTCCATCTCTAATTATGATTTGATGATAGCCACTCTTTCAATTAATCTTTGAAAATTACTTGAATCCACTCAAACAATCATACAAATCATCCATCCTTGGCAATGGAAATATGTACTTAATGGT
>SNQJ01S0231251.1:0-14214 GCA_010110895.2 Picea sitchensis | reverse complement strand
AAAGTAATTTGATTTTAATAAATTAATTGAATTTCTTACCCCCTTTCTCTTCACATGTTTAATTGTGATTATTATTTTTGACCACAAGTGTCACTTACACCTAGATTTTTAATTTCACTAAGCTGGGCAACATTTTTACTAGGGAAAAATTATTTTTAAATGTTACTTGACACACCATTTGTTCTAAGGTCGTCTAGGTTTACTCACTTATCAGTTAAAAACACAACATGCCCTTCAGGATGCATTAGGTTCTCCAAGGTTCCCACTCACCTCCTTCCATTTTCAGTGCACGATGTGCCCTTGAGGATGCACTACATTCTCTAAGGGTGTCACTTACCTCTTTCCATTTTCATTGCATGACATGCTCTTCAGGATGCTCTACTTGCTCCAAGGGTGCCACTCATCTCTTGACTGACTTGGTAGACATGAAAAACCTCTAGATTCAATACTCCATCATGTGATCTTGTGGGAGACTAAGGGCCTCTAAGGAATAAGGCCCCTACCTTATTGCGCTCCCCTTAGAATCATTGTTAGTGATTGTCGCAGTCTTCCCTCACGACATTGTGGGTCTTCTTGAACTAGTTAATCGTTAACCTAAAGTTTGAGCCACAGCGGGAGTGTTAGTAGTTTGTGGCTCACTTGAGATCATCAGTTCCAAGGTATCACAACAGGCTCACTTGAGATCATTAGTTCCCATTGAATCGAAAAGTTACTAAAAAAATACCATTATGGAGTTATTTCTGAACTCCACTCTATTCACTTCGTTGATACACCCACAATGCACCCTGATCTCCAATATATACTCTCCCGACACTAAGATATATTTAACACTCCCCACAGACTTCCCCCTTCTCACAATGCTCTTGATCATTCCATTCCTTTAGTACCCGACAATCTTCCTTCCAATGTTCTCCCTTATCGTCATCCCTTTGATTAGAAACATGAAATTGAGAATATTATTTAAGAATTACTAGAAGTAGGTGTTATCCATCATAGTACCAAACCCTATTATTCCCCTATGGTCAAGGTACTCAATAAATAAGTAACTTGGTGCATGTTTCGGTTTTTGTTCCTTAACAAACTCCATGATCAGAATAAATTTCACATTCCTTTCGGTGATGACCTTTTGTATGAATTGGGTGATACCCAATATTTAAAAAAATTGATCTCTAATGCAGCTACCACTAGATATCCATGAAGAGGGAAGAAATCTCAATATTTCCTTTAGAACTCATGAGGGGTCACTATGGATTCTTGGTCATGCCCTTCATTCTCAGTATGGGTTCCCCTCAGTTTTCAAAGTCCTAAGTAGAAACAATAATGTTCCATCATTTTCTTCGTAATTTTTCTTAGTTTTCTTTGATGATATTCTCATCTATAGTAAAAGAACAGCGAATATGTTTCCCATGTGGATCAAGTTATCCATATATTTTGACATTTTGTAAGCACAATTGTTTTCTCAAAACAATATAAATGTGCTCTTAGCTCTTGTAAATTTGAGTACTTGGGTCATGTTGTAGGAAAGGATGGTGTACGATTAGATCCTAAGAACATTGAAGCTATTCAAGATTGGCATTTCCTAAAACTCTTGGTAATTGCATAGTTTCTTGGGTTTAATGATATATTATTGAAATTTTGTCTAGAATTATGGAGCATTGTAGCTCCTCTCATCACTCTCCTTAAAAATAATGCTTCAGTTGGACTCCAACAAAGTGATCAATCCTTCAAAGTCTTGAAATATTCTATGTGCACAAACCCTATCTTAGCACTACCCAAATTCACCAAGACTTTTTACTTGAATGTGATGCATCACGAAAAGGAAATGGGGATGTCCTCATGCAAGATCGTAGAACTTTGGATTTCACTAGAAAAAAATTCATAGAGACATTTGGGCCAATCAGCATGAAAAATAAATGTTGGATATTTTGCATGTAGTGTATCTCTAGAGTCCTTATCTATTGGTTTAATTCTTTCAAATTAAAATTGATCATTTTAGCCTCAGGGGTGAGTGCCGCAGAATTGATTGAATGATAAAGTGGCAATGGGGTGAGAAGGAGACAGGGCACTTTCAGGGAATTTTTATGCACATTTCTAGGAATGTACATGTGTTCTTTATAATAACAGGAGTTCAAAAACCTTGAACCTCCACTCAACAAACCATGTAGGGATGTTCCTAGGAACACATGCTTGTTCTCAAGAACATGTGGTAGTGTCCTTGAGGCTCAAATTTACAAGGCAGTGTGTGCATTGCTAAAAATTTAAATGGAAATAATCATTAATGGCTTTAGTGAAATGCTTTTGTGTTCCTAAATTGCACTCCTTATTATTAGCAGTGTGTGCATTCCCTCTTAGCATGAGTATTCTCTACCCCCTCTTTCTCCCCCTCTTCCCCCTCCCAACCTCTCTCTCTCTCTCTCTCTCTCTCTCTCTCTCCCTGCACTTCTCTCTCCTCCATCTATCTTCCTCTCTATATTCCTCTCTCTCTTTAACCCGGCTCTCTTCCTCCTCTCTCATTTCATTGTCTCCCCCTCTCTCTCTTCCCTCTCTTCATGTCTCCTTCTTCCCCTCTCTCTCACCCATTTTTTTTTTTTTTTTTTCTTTCTCTCTACCCCACTCCCACTATCTTTTTTACTTGAGGCTCCACCCTCTTTCTCTCTCTCTCAATCCCTCCCTGCTTCTCTCTCTCCCTCTCTCCTCCCTTCTCCCCCTCTCCCCGTATTTCTCTCCTCCCCTCCTTCCCTCTCTCCCTCTTTTCCCCTCTCTCCCCCACTCTCTCTCTCTTTCTATTATCACTTTCTCTTCCATTTCCCTCTCTCTTAGCATAATATTGTTTTTGGCACCTAGCTATCATCCAACATCTCCAAGGGTAGGTTTCAAAAGGAAGATTTATCATTTCTTATCTTCAGTTTCCATTTGCATCTGTGCATTTCCAAATTGACTATCTGATATAAAATTATTTGTGCATTGCAAACTTATTACGCTAAAAAAAATCAACTATGTGTTATAAGAAATTCAACTATAAGCTACAAAACTCAATTGTGCACTACAAACTTCAATGTGCGTTGCAAACTTGATTGTGGGCTTCCAACTTAATCGTATTTTCATGATAACTTTTAAATGTTGATCGGGGTTCTTCTAAAATTTTTTGTGGAGATGAATCATTATATTATTGAGTTGCTGACCAAAAATAATCCTAACCCATTTTAAAATTTGAGAGAAAAAATTGGAAATCATCCACCAAAGGAAGGTTCAAGTGAATCTTGAAATTACGCTGCAAACTCTAACAACTGATAAATATGAGTTGTGGGAGGGATTCCACATATATTGAGTATTTTCTAATGGTTCTCAGAGATAATTTAGACACAAAGGGACACTTTTACCTAATATTCATCTCCACTAAATATCCATGCATTGGTTGTAGTTGCATTTATTCTAAAACAAAGTTTCCAGAGGGGAATCAAAGAATTAGTTGGATTTTCTGTTTGCCACATATCTCTAAGGAACATAATATAATGTATGGAGTAGGCTGTAACCTCCTAGATATATTCTTGATGTAAATTTATATTTAATGAGTAAGAGGACTCCAAAAATAAAGGCTTGAGTTAGGAGAGAGTTGGAGACAGTTTAGTTGTGTATGCTAGTTTGTAAGCCTGTTGGGCATATCAAAATGTAACATTTCTTCCATTAGAGATTCATAAGAGTTGTTACTATCAGATTGTGTTTTATTATTTCCATTTCCATTTGCATCTTTATTGAATGGATTTAAGACATTAAGGATCAATGTTTTCTCATGGGTAGGAGATTCATGAGATGAAAATGATTTGCAATGATTTCCTTCTTTCATGATTTTTGTTCAAGTATTATTTTTATTCATTTTACAAAGAGGATAATTGCTTGATGAATATTTCTACTTAGTGTTATCTACTTCATTCTTGTGTTCATCATTATACATCTCTTTTTCTTGTAGAAACAGTTTCCTTTGATCTACTAAATGTTATGACTCCATGCCCAGTGGAATGTCTCTGCAGACAGTTTGTTGCTCTCTTTCTTGTTATTTATTTCTAATCCACCAACAATAAAATTGATTTAATTATTCAGTTATTTATTGGGCTTACACCACACCACAATAATCTAGGTGCTTACCTAGTGCTAACATTTTGGCATCGTATGATGATAGAGTTGAAGATTTTTCCCCTGGGAGAGCGACAAAGCAGATCTAGTCTTTGATGGTGAACAAAGGGCTATTGTATAGTACAGTTACGCATCATTCACTTTCGGTATTTGCATGAAGGGATAAAATCCGATGGCGACTCCACAATTTCACAATGTCGAAGGCATTTTCTACTATTTGTTTTGGCTCCAAGGTTTGTTGCCTCTTAACTTTTTCTGCGGAGTTCCTAGTTTTCCACATCAAATTTTTGATATATCAGGAGATAAATTTTATACCTATATTTAGAAAGAAGAAGGGATAATCTTTTAACCCTCCACATTATGTTTCATCGATGTATGGATCAATTAGATATATATCATGAGGATGTGCTCGATTGAAAATGTTCATGTATTCACTAGAAGGGAAGTCTTTCGAGGATGGTATATATTTATTCCTCCCTCAAGTATTTCATCATTAAAAGAGTTTCATACCATGTTTCATCATCATTTAAAAATATTTTATCCAACATTCATTTAGTAATTCTCCTAGTTATAAGGATGAAGCAAAAATAATTATTTAGCATGTAGGAGGAGGAATCATCCCATGTAAAACCTTCTCTAGTTCTTTAGTTTTCAAAGAAGAGTCTTTTGATTGTTTTAATGATAAGGATGTTGGTGATAGAAACAATGTATACACATTTGTCCTTGAACCGAATGTCTCTACCAGTTTTGAGGGATCTCTAAATTTTTCATGAAGATTAATTAAGTTTTTTTTAAGTATTTAGATTCCAAAGAACTAATCTACACATCAACATATGATAGCTATGAAAATTATTCCTTTTAGGAAGAAATAGTTGTAGAAGAAGATTTTCTTTGGGTCTTTCAAGAGGTTTCCTACAATGTGTTTTCACCTATGATTGAAGAGATGGATGGTAAATAGGTCCGAGGCAGTATTGTGTTCAAAATTGACCTTTATGATAGATTTGAAAATATACCTCTAAGTAAAAGATCATGAAGACAAGTTTCATTTTCATCCCTTCACTTAGAAATTTGACAACAGTGGAAATATATTGCAACAATCTTTTGTTTTTTAGAATAAGAGAGATCATAATGTTATTCACATAGCATATTCAATACAGTGGCAACCTTGTCCTTTGGATCAACCCAAATTTTTTTGTCATGAATTTCATGATCCAATAACTAATTGGATGGAGTGGATGTTTTCAAAATATTCACACACTGACAATTTGGGCATGGTTTCTATTTGTTGATGTGAGTATGAGATGTCTAAGAAATTTTTTGCTGCATACATTAAATTATTTTTTATGTTTTCTCATGATATTTATGAAACATAAAATACATGCCAAAGTGGATTGCATGAATGCCTATTTTGGAAATTTATTATGTATGAGCAAAGTGGTTTCTTGGTTGGTTAATATAGGAATTGTAAATAAATAAGCTTGAGGTTTCAAGGGAATTTAATTGAGTTTTAAGCAGTTTTATTTTAGTTTGAGGGTTTTGTTTTTAGATTATTAATGAATGTTTTAAATAAAGAGTAGAATCATACTTTAGGCAAGAGCAATTCACATTTTATTTCAAGGTCCAACTGTAGCACATGATGAATAACTACAAGTTTCATATTTTCAAAATGGATAAAGAACTGGAACTACAAGTTCGTGGCAGCTCGCTGGGAGCATTCCATTCCCCAGTAGGAGCCAATGTTAGCACCAATGATTATTTTAACACATGGCCATCATCCAACATCTCAAAGGGTTGGTTTCTAAATGAAGCTTTATCATTTATTATATTCATTTCCTTTTTGAAATGTGCACTATGAACTTGACTATGTGATATGAACTTGAATATGCGCTGCAAACTTAATTGTATGCTGTAAACTGGACTATGCGCAAGCTTGGTGTGTACTACCAACAATCACATTTTCATCATAGCGTTTAAATTCCAATATGGAGTTTTTTTTTTATTTTTTTGTAGATGAATCATTATATTATTGACTTCCTAACCAAACATCAACGTAACCCAGTTTGTCATTTAGGAGAAAAGTTGAAATCATCACCTATGGGAAAGTTTGCAACGAATCAATTGAACTACAAACTCTTGATGAAGTAAATCTAAATTCTGGGAGGCTTCGGTCTCGGAGGTTGACTAGGTTATCAGTCAGTTAGACCTTAAGAGACACCGGAGTACCTAAGATTCATCTTCACTAAATCTCCATGTAATGAGTTGACTATAGTTGCATTTATTCTAAAAGACAGTTTCCAGGATTCAAGGAATTAGTTGGATTTTATATTTGCCAAATATATCTAAGGGTGAAGATCCAGTTCATGGAGTAGGCTGCGACCTCCTAGAGATATTATTGTTGTAATTTTCTATTTAATGAGTTAGAGGACTCAAAAATAAAGAAACTTGAGTTAGGAGAGCTAAGTGGATTTAGCTATATATCATTGATTTGTAAACATTGCAGGCATATCCCAGATGTAGTATTTCTTCCAGTGAGATACAGCGAAAGAGTTTTTACTATCATATTTTGTTTTCTCTATTTTCCATTTTCCATTTTCCATTTTCATCTTTCTTGAATGATTTTAATACATTGAGGATCAATG
The DNA here is from genome assembly GCA_010110895.2 of Picea sitchensis. Taxonomy (NCBI): domain Eukaryota; kingdom Viridiplantae; phylum Streptophyta; class Pinopsida; order Pinales; family Pinaceae; genus Picea; species Picea sitchensis. Next base: position 7,444 of record SNQJ01S0231251.1, on the reverse strand, counting down.
GTTGTTCATAGATACGAGAGATTCGCACTTGAGCTACAAAGGATTTGTAGTGATTTCATTCTTTCATGATTTATGTTTCAAGTATTATTTTTATTCATTTTTGCAAAGAGGATCATTTTTGATGAATATTTCTTCTTAGTGGTATCTACTTCTTTTCTTATGTTCATCATTATATATCTCGTTTTTCTTGTAGGAATCTTGATTTCCTTTGGTAATACATAATGTTATGACTCCATACCCAATGGAATGTCTAGACAGGTTGCTACTCTCTTTCTTTTATTTCTTTCTAGTCCTGTAGCATTGATTTAATTATTCAAATTATGATGGGTATTAGGCTTACATTTTCTCTGCTCCAGGTCCTAGGTGTGACTTCTAGTCACCCCAACACCCTCATTCTTCCCCTCTCTCTTCCTATCTCTCTTTAACTCCCTCTCTCCACCCCATGTATCTCTCTCCCTCTCCCTTTATTGCTTATTCGATATCTCCCAGGTTCTCCTCTCTCTCTCCTATGCTGTATCACCTTCTCTCTCTCTATACCATTGCATATACCCTCTCTCCCCTAACTCTATATCCCATCCCTCTCCATTTGTCTCTCTCCCCCTCTATATTATCCTCTCTCTGCGACCTTTTCTCTCTATCCTCTCTCTCTCCCTTGCTCACGTTCTGCTCCTTTATATCTCCCCCCTCTCCTTCTCTCTCTCCCCCTCCTATCCCTTGATCTCTCTCTCTCTCTCTTCCTTTGTCTCTGTCCCACCCTATCTCCCTCCCATGTCTCTCTTTACCTCTCTCTCTCAGCTACTCTGTTTCTCTCTCTCCCCTTACCTCACCCCCGGTTTTACACTCTCTCTCCTACCTTTTTTTCCTTCCTTCCCTCTTTTTATCTCTCTAACACTCTCATATCCCTCCCTCTTCCTTTACCTCTCTCTCCCTTCCCCTTTCTCTCTTTACCTCTCTCTCCTATTCTCTATCTATCTCCTTGTGTCCTCCCATATGTCTCTCTCCTCCACCCCTCTCTCTATCTCCTCTTTTTTTTTTTTTCCCTCTCTCCCTTCCTTACCACCTCTCTCCCTTTATCCTTGTTCCCTCTCTCTTTCTATCTATTGCTCTCCCCATCTCTCTTTTACCTGGGTCCTCTCCTCTCTCTCTACCTCCAAGTCCTGTGCGTCTCACTTTTCACCTATGCTCTCACTCTCTCTCCCCCTCTCTGCTATCTCTTTCTCTTCGTCCTCCCTCCCTCCTCCTCCTCTGTCCCCCCCCCACACAAAATATCCCTCTCTCCCCCTCTCTCTTTCTCATTCCTCTTTCTCTCTCCCTCTCACTCCTCCTCCTCTTTCTCCCGATTATCCCTCTCTGCCTGTATCATATCTCTCTCTGTGCACCCCTCTCTTTGTGATCTATCTGCCTCTCCTCTTTTCATCTCTCATCCTCTCCCTTTGATCTCTCTCTCTCTCTCTCTCTCTCTCTCCCCTCTCCTCTCTTTCCCCCCTACCCTCTCTCTCTCCCCTTCTCTATCCCTATCTACCACTATCTCTTCCTCTCCCTCCTCTCAACCCTTATATCTCTCTCCCATACTCTCCCACCTCTCTCTCTCTCTCTCCAGCCACTCGCCCCCCTCTCTCCCTCCCACATATATTTCTCTCTCTCATCCCCCTCTATCATTTCTCTCCCTTCCTCTTTATATACCTCCCTTTATCTCTCCCCCTCTCTCACCCACCTCTCTCTCTCTAACTCCGACTCTCTCTTTCTCTCTCTATTACATGATCTATCTTTTCCCCCCTTTCCCTCTCTCGTTGTTTCCCCCTCTCTATCCTCTTCTATTATCCCCCATATTTCTTGCTTTCTCTCAGGTCTCTCTCTCTCTCTATGCCCTCTATCTCCCCCTTCATCTACCCCTCTCCCCATTCACTCTATATCCCCTCCTCTCCCTCTATCATCTTCTCTCTCTCTCTCACTCTCCCTCTCCCTCCCTCTATCTTTCTTCTCTCTCCTCTGAACCCTAAGTTTATATATGACCCTCTCTCTCACCACAGGTTTCTCTTTTTCACTCACTTTTCTGTCTCCCCCTCTCCCTCTCTCTCTCCCCTCTATACCTTGTTCCCCTCTCTCCCTCTTTCCCTTTGTCTCTCCCCACCTATTCTCCCATATATCTTAACCTCTCTCTATCCATTTCCTCTTGCTTCTCTCTCTCCTATTTCCTACCTCACCCCCAATGCCACACTCTTTCACTCCCCTTTTTTCCTTCCCTTCCCTCTATTTTTCTCTCCTCCTCACTCTCCTTCTCCCTCCCACACCATAACAAACTCACTCTCTACATCATCTCTTTGTCTCCCTCTCAACCTCTCTCCCCTTATCTCTCTCTAACTCCTATGTCCTCCCATACGTCTTCCTCTCTATATCCCTCTTACTCTCTATCTCCCCTATGTCTATCTCCCCCCTCTCTCCCATCTCTCTCTCTCTCTCTCTACCACTCTTTTCCCACCCTCTCACTCCTTCCTTATATTTCTCTCCTGCATCCCTCTTCCCCTCTCTGTTTCCTCCTTCTATACCACTCTCCCTCTCTCTCCTATATACCACCACACTCTTCATGCCCTCTCTCTTTCTCTCTCCCTCATTCCCACATCTTCTCTCCCTCTCTCTCTCTCACACACACACATTACCCACCAGCCTCTCTCTCTCATCATTTCTCACACTCTCTCTCTCTCACTGCAGCCCTATAGCCCCTCTCTCTCTCATTGTTTCTCACTCTCTCTCTCTCTCCATGAGATGGAGAGTGTCTCAGATCAAAGAATACTCATTGCAATGATGTCTAGTGTCTTTGTTACAAATATCACAAGTGTCTCATGTGTGGTTGCAAAATTTCTTCGCCAAAACATTATCTTGTCAATGTGGTCTCTCTAACGACATTGTAAAAACACTTAAGACACATCAAAGACTAGTCTTGAAGATCACCCGAAATCAATTGTGAGGGAGTACAAACCTTTTTCCTTTGAAAATCCTTTAAAAGTCAAATTTGGAAGGGAGATCTCCCCTACATACTGTGAGGGAGAACTAGCTCTCTGTACCCTCTACTAGGGTAGCGTTCCAATGCTTTCAGCTGTCCCCTTTTGGGGAGTGCTACCCTTTTCTGAGCAATTTTGGGTTTGTTGAGGTGAATAAGGGAAGAATCCCTCAATCTCTGAAGTTGGTTGGATTAGAATGTGAGGCTCAAGGCATGATCTTAGGGGAGATACACAACTAAAGGAGAGGAATCCTCAACCTATCCCAAATATCTCTCAAGTGGTTGGAGCCTCTCCAAGATTATATAAGGAGGGAGCCTTCTCATGGTGAAAGGGTACATGGGCATGAAAAATATTGGAGGAATTATAGAAACCTATGATCTCATAGGAAACATACGATTAGAGATGGAATTGAGAATTATCTCAAACTTATGATTCCATAGAGGTGAGATGCCATTGAAACTTATTACTCGATTGAATTGCCAGAGGGGTTGGATAAGGAGAGCTAGAAGAAGTTGTTTCACCTTCATCAAAGGTTTGTAATTACTCTTCATTTGTTCTCATTAATGTACATACATGCTTGGCCTGTTTCTTTCAATCTTAGAAGCATACTCAGTGTAGATTACTTGAGAAAAGGGGTTAGACAAGGAGAGCTAGAAGAAGTTGTTTCACCTTCATCAAAGGATTGTAAGTACTCTTCATTTGTTCTCATTAATATACATACATGCTTGGCCTGTTTCTTTCAAGCTTATGTTTGTTCCACATGAACTTGTCTTCAGTAGATAGATTTGTATTTGAGATAATATCAATAGAATAGGAAGATTTTTGTAGCTTTGTTTGTTCTATGGAGCTTGGGATTGAAGCTCAACTTGGACTTTGCGAGGAAAAATGCCATTTAAAAAAGTACACTTTTCTTCTTCCTCCTCTTCATTCATTAGCTTAATTAGATCCAAAAGGATGGCAATGAACAATGATAACACCCTTTCTGTCTTGGTTTTATGGGTCTAGATACCAAGAGGGAATCCTCTTGTCCATAGAAGGATTCACCTGTAACAGAAAATGGCGATTCGACTGGGGATGGAGCTTCGATTATTGTTTCCTTTCCTAGGTCTTGTTTTGGCAGTTTTCCCACTTCTTGACCTTCTCCATATTTTCTTCGATTCTTAGATCTAATTGATTGGCTCTTGATTTCATCACCTTCAAGTTGATTGACTGAGTTTTCTTGATTTTTTAATTTTTTGGGCATTTTTTATGAGTTTTTTAGAGGTCGACGCCCCCCTACCATTGCAACTAGAGCATTGGAGCTCCCTACTAGGCTTACATAGAGCATTGGAATGCTCTGGTGCTCCTTACACTAGAGCGTTGACCCTTTTCTTTGCAAAATTCTTTAGGGTTTCCTTCTCTAAGGTTCACTTTTTGTTTTTGGCACTTGCTGAGGGTCTTATCATCTTAGTACATCCTTGATTTCACCTTCAACACTCTACTTTCTAAGAATTGATCACCTTTTGTTTGGAATTTTGACATTTTTCTTTCTTACCTAGAAGTCACTCTTTGTCTTTGTTGATTTAGAGTCAACTTACTGTTTTATTCTCATTTATCTGACTGAGTGGAAGATTTTGTGAGGAAATTCAAAGGTCTATGCACCATTATATTTGATCTTTGAGTTCATTTTCCCAAGCAATTAAGTTTTGAGTGGTTTCTCTATTCTCCCTATCTTTTCTTAGATTCTTCTTTGCATTTTTTTGTCTTCCTTATATGCTTGCATTTAAAGTAGCAGAATTGCCTGTGTTGTTTTACATTTTGGGACATTGTGCATCTGAAATGATGAATGTTTTCTCCTTCTCGTAGCATAACTTTTATCAAAATGAAAAGATTGCATATTCATCTCTTTACAAAACTTTTGAGTCAGTCAAAACACCACATTGTCCACGCCATTTTCCTTTTGAGTAACAACAGCCTTAAAAAATAAAGTGATAAACTAAAAATTGATTAGACATTTTTACATTTTTCTGGTAGCAAACCTACATTAGATTAGTTGTAGGGATTTGGAATAGGTGTGAAATATAACTTTCCAAAGCTGCAAACAAACATAGGATCTTGTGTTAGGGAGCGTTGAAATCCAATTGCTACATTTTGTCTTGGGAAGCCCTTCTCACACAAGGGTCAATCGCGAGGTCACATTGAGACTAGCAGATTTACTCACCCTTCTTTTTTGGTCTTGGTGCAGAGATTGTACGTATTATGGGGGTTGCTTGAAGGTATACCCACAATGATGAGTGGAGTCCTTTCAAGTTGATTTTGGGCTACATACCCTACCCTTGCGTGTGGATCGAACTCTCGACTATTTCCCTATGCATTACTGTTGTAGTTGGTAACCTTAGTGGCCTATCTCTTTAGGGTCATTACACAAGGTGACTGTGGAGGGGCAAGTCTTCACGGTACCTAGAACTAACATTGGCCAGACTCATTTGGGCTCCTTGGAGGGTATACCCATGATTATGTCTGGGAGCTTGCACTAGGTTGTAAGTCCATTAAGCAGGTCATCAATGTAACTTTTCCACCCGCTCTATCTCAACCCCTTCTTAATTTGTTTTTGTGACGTTGGATTTCATCACCAACTAGTGTGATCATTGTGAGAAGGTTTTGTTCTCTTGCTTGCTTACTATATTTTTAGCGTGTGTTGTTTTTTCTCCATAGAAGAATCTAGGTTGGATATTTTTGTTTATGGCATCAGTTCCTGGAATGACCAATGAAAGAACCCCTTTGTTAGGGTAACCCTTTGTTTTTCCTTCTTACGGAAATGTTGGTCCTTCTTACATTGCTACTTTGAGCCTTCCAAGTCTCACAATTGGATTACCGGTATGGTTGTTTTCCACTCTGGTGATATTGAATGCAGGTGCTTCAGATGTAAGAACACCACCCACACATCAACCTCATGTCGACCTTTCTCCTTCTTAGTCCGTTAGGTCTCCTTCCATTTATCCTTCTTCACCTAGTGAAAGCTCTCAAGCGAGTAGCCAGATTGATAAGAAGAAGAAGAAATGAAAAGAGAAGAAGAATAAGAACCAGAAAAGGACCAAGCCACCAACTACATCAACTATTGGATCTAAGCAACGAACTATTGTTAATAGTACTGGGAGTGTTGATAAGGTAGATAAGGTTAAAACGAAGAATCTGAAACCCAAATTCCCTTACAGTCTTTGTAAGGGTGACCATTTTTTGATGGATTTCCCTAGTATTCCCAAGGTCTTATAAATGTGGTCTTCCATGTCATCGTCCCCTGCTATCATGACGGTGATACCCCATCAACTAGTGATGTTAAGGTTGGTAAAAATAAGACAACTATCAAATTCCCTTGCATGTTATGTAAAGGTGATCACTATTCTCACCTTTCTCATCGTATGGACGAGGCTTCTTCTCTTTTGGAAAAACTTCAACTTCCAAAAGGTTATCCTAGGCTTTCCCCCAGCCCATCATTAATTGATGGAATGGTCAAGCCGGTTCCATCCCCAGTCAATCCGGTTGATCAGGTGGTCAATATAGTTTCATCCTCGGTCGAACCAATCACTAAAGTAGTTGACCCAGTTACATCATCGATCAACCCCACTTTTCATCTAGAAAGTGAAACCCAAGTGACTGATCCAGTCCCATCATTGGTCCATCCCACCCTTCCTCCGAAGAGTGTCAAAGTGGTCGACCCAACTCCGCCATCATTCGATCCCACTCCTCCTTTGAGAAGTGTCAAAGTGTTTTCTCCAGTTACTTCATCGGTCAATCCCACTCCTCCTCTGACTAGGGCTAAATTGACTAATACATTTCCTTCCTCGGTTAGTCCCACCCTTCATTTGAAGAATGCCAAAGTGGTTGCTTCGGTTAGATCATCAATCAATCCCACTCTTCCTTTTAAGAGTGCCAAGGTGGTCGATCCGATCTCATCATCGATTGATCCTACTCTCACGTTAGAGAGTAAACCCAATTCTTCCCACGTTTTTCACATTGAAACAGGATCTACCGTGCCGGGGGGCATTCCTCCTTCTCCTGTGAAAACCCTTCCAAGTAATGAGGACATACTTTTTTATTGGGGTGTGCTAACTGGACCTCGTCTTCCCTCTCAAATGTCTTTCAAGATTACAGTAAAAGTTTGTGGTTGGGATGTTCCTCATACGCTGATAGATGAAGGTTCATCCATTAGTATTTTTTCCTCTATTGCTTGGAAAGATTTGGGTTATCCTATGCTTGTGCCAATTACCCAGACTCTGTTCTCTTTTAACAGAAGAACCAATCACCCTTTAGGGATCCTTCCTCAGTTTCCAGTAACTTTAGGAGGAAAAACAATCTTTATTGATGTTATAGTAGTCCAAGACCCCTTGGATTTTGATTTACTCCTTGGGCGAGATTATGTCTATGCCATGAAATCTATTCTGTCCACTTTTTTTCGTGTGATATCT
>SNQJ01S0231250.1:0-14214 GCA_010110895.2 Picea sitchensis | reverse complement strand
CACATAGTTTCTACTCTTTAACAAATGGTTTCATTTACTATTTCTTAATAAATTAAATGTATAACCTAAAATATTATATTCTTGAATTATTAATAATGGATTCTTTTGGATTATCATATACCAATTTAAATTAATTTTATTTAAATTATTAATATCATAATTTATTAAATTTATGTAAATTATTAATATCATAATTTATTAGTTTTATTAAATTCATTTGAATTATTAATATCATAATTTATTAATCCGAGAGGTGTAAGACAATCTGTGAACAACAAACTATCAAACATAAAAAAAATATTATAATTTCTGAAATAAATTATTTTGAAAATAATTTTTTTTCCTTAAGTGGTATTCTTCATACACTATTTATTTCAGAAGAATAAGATTATTTGAGGAGGATAAAATTAACCAGATTGCTAGTCTTTTAGTCAAGAATCACAATCAAACATTGAAAAAAGTATAAAAATGAGTAAAATGTTATTCTCTTGGTCCTTTAGAGTGTTCGACCTCATAAAAATCATAAAAATCAATCAATCATCCCACAACATGAATTGATCCATCTTTAATTCATTGATACACACACATCAACAAATCCAAATACAACAAAAAGTATTTATCACACCTAAAAATCCAAAGACAACTGTTGAAATGGTGACAACAAATCCCTACGGAATGTGGATCTAGATCCTACTATTCATTTTTTGGTTGAGATAAGGCAACCTAAGTTAGAATGTATAATTAATGAATTAGTTTCATTGTAACCGTGGGAGAAATTGTTTAAATAATTCATTGATACACACACATCAACAAATCCAAATACAACAAAAAGTATTTATCACACCTAAAAATCCAAAGACAACTGTTGAAATGGTGACAACAAATCCCTACGGAATGTGGATCTAGATCCTACTATTCATCTTTTGGTTGAGATAAGGCAACCTAAGTTAGAATGTATAATTAATGAATTAGTTTCATTGTAACCGTGGGAGAAATTGTTTAAATATGTGTGCGTGAGAGACAAATATTGAGCCACGGGCTTCAAGCCCTCTCCAGGCTATACTCATTGTAATCTCCATGATATGAATAATAAGACAGCCGATGCCTATACTTGGTGGGCGTAGCCCAACGTTTGGGTGAATCAAGTGAAATCCCTGTGTCTATTTCTTATATGTGTGATTGTTAATTATCATTGAGAATTGTGTTTTCCACACTGACAATTCTAACAAGTAGTATCAGAGCTGATTGAAAGAGAAAAGCACATAAATATTCAAATTTCCGCAGGTCTCTCCTCTAGAAGGTTGCGACGGCCACTAGTGTACCCTTCGCGCATGAATAACCTTTCTAGATTTCCGCAGTCAAGCATCTCAGGAGTTGCGACGACTCCAGTAATATTTCGCGACGATTTCCGCAGTCAAGCCTGCGGCTGCTCTTACCAAATCCGGAGCACGGGAGGTGCGGGGGCTCCTTCAAAATATTCGCGTATATATTTGGAGTTTGAAACATTTAAGGTAGGAAGGAATTGCATATTTTAAAAGGACTTAAGGTATGGAGTCACGAGGCATGAAGGATTCTAATATGTTTAAAATTGAATTTTTGAAAACGTGAACAAGTAATTCACGTCTAATATGTTTAAAATTGAATTTTTGAAAACGTGAACAAGTAATTCACGTGGAGGTTATTTCAAAAGTTTTACTATATTTGGGAAATATAGTATGGAATATTGCATGAAGGGATATATGTATGGAAAGGGCAAATGAATATAGTGTGGAAGATATATTTTGAAAGTGGATATGTTTTTTTTTTTTTTTTAATTAAAAAAAAAAAAAAAAGAGGCACTTTTATTTTAATTTTTAATTTAAATAAAAGGAAAGTTTTTTTTTTATTAAATCTTTTATTTAAACATTGTAAAGATTAAACATTATTTTTAACATGTTTTGAAAGTGCCTGGCAAAGATGCAGAGTATCAATGTTAAGCAAGGTGGTAGGATTGACAACAGGATGGTAAAGGTAATGGCAATAAAGGTAATGGTAAAGTTACCATGAACATTTTCTTTGGAGTTGTATTTTTAATATATGTATTTGGGCATATTGTTGTAAGACTTGGTTAGGCATGCGACCTTCGCTCTTTGTTAAGTCACCTATGAAGGTATAGATTTAGGTAGACTAAAGATGGTGTGGATAAATAAAAACCTTGTACATAGGTCTACAATTGTGAGTTAAGGTCCATGATTATTGGTTGCCCGTGGTATGGTGTCCATATAATTGCATGTTATGAGGCTCGTCGAAACTCCATTGTAAAGTGGCTTTGAGGTGAGCAAGGAAAAGTCTCACTTGGTCGACTTGGCTAGATTTGGTTAAGGTTTTGAATACTTTGTTCGAGGTGGAGCACTCAAGGTGCCCCGGGTCAAAAATTTGGGTCAATAGAAAGGTTGATGTGTTTATGTATTTACTGTCTTAAAATCAATGGTTTGAGAACACATGATGGAGGTATGTTCATATTCCTTTGAATTTTGGAAATTATTGCAAGACAATTGGGATCGAATGGCATCTTTAGTAATGCCAAGTTACAACAAAAATTGTGGGCAGAAACAATTCTTACAACATTCTATATGATAAATCGGTCACCATTAGTTGCAAAAAGGTTGGAAGATTCTGGAAAAGGTATATTGAACAGGTCTTCTCTTGTGATTACTCAGTTTTTCAAATTGCTTGATTGTTATGTTCATGCTCTCATCAAAATTCTAAGTAGGATCCAGATCAAACAAGTAGATCTTTGTTGGTTATAATGATAATTTCAAGGGATATAGATCGTCATTAACAAATATAGTGTTTGATGGATTTCTTCTCAAATCAGACGTAGTAAAAGATGAAAGGAATAAAGCATGACTAATAACAGAAAGGTATTTGGAAGACATTGATTTCCATGAAATATTCTGGTTAGTTGTTAAGATTTTCTATTCATGTACGTTGGCACTAGTTGTTGTAGCTAGATTTTAAGACAAGTTTTTTATGGAGATTTGTATGAGGAGATATGTATATCGAACAACTAGAAAGGTTTGTTTCAGATCACAACAGAAGATTTGGTTGCAAACTCAAAAATCATTGCATGGCCCTCTAAATGCGATCGCATAGTAATAAAGATGGAGATTCCTCTTTCATGGTGAGCCAAGTTTTACATGAAATGAATTTAACCATTGTGTCTATGGTACATTCATTATCTTGGTAAGTTAGATTCTGTTGATGATATGTTTGTTGCAAGTAAAGCATGGTTAAGATCAACAAGTTGGCTCATTTGGCAAGGATGTTCATGGTGAAGGATCAAGGAGTAACAAAAACAAATCTTGGGCATGGAAATACATAGAGGCGAAAAGTATGGTAAGATTGGTTATCACAACATAAGTATGTGGATAAAATACTTATGAGTTTCAGTATGAACTTTGTGAAATTGATAAATATCCCTTTATCTTTCAGTTGTAGGATTTCTTCGAGTTTTTTGTCTTGATAGTAAGGAAGAAAAGGTTTATATGTCTCATGTATTGTATTCTAGTTGGAAGTATAAAGTATGTGATGGAAAGGTTTGATATGTTTAAGTATTAGACGCTTTCATCGGCAATTGGTGTTGTCAAGAAATACATGACAAATCTAGGTAAAGCAATGAAATTGGGTGCTTCAATATTTTAGATAACATGTATCGTTACAGGCTTCAATATTTTACTGGAGATACCCATTTGCGCCTACTTGGACAAGAAAAATCTACTTCAAGCGTCTTGGTGAGTATAGCGACCATCAAGTTAGTTTGGGAAAAGTGCAGTTTTGTTTTCGTGGTAGTCACAAAGACAGTATCGGACACATAGTTCAACTTACCTAAATTGGATATGGTATCACTTTGTAAGACATGTTACTAATCGAGGTGGAGTGGTCCATATTCGATCAAGTTGTGCAGCCCTGTTTTTGGAACCAGTGTTGAAGAGAAATTGTGGTCGTGATTTGTTTCTCTTGAAGGTGATGAATTAAATTGGACAAGGCATCAGTAATTGTTGTCAAGGTGGAGATTGTTGAATGCGACAACAAATTCCCACGGATGTGGATCTAGATCCTACTATTGAGATTTTGGTTGAGATAAAGAAACCTAAGTTAGAATGTATAATTAATGAATTAGTTTCATTGTAACTGTGTGAGAAATTGTTTAAATATGTGTGCTTGAGAGACAAATATTGAGCCACGGCTTCAAGCCCTATCCAGTCAGTTGATCAGTAATCTCCATGATATGATAATAAGACAACCGATGCCTATGCTTGGTGGACTTAGCCCAATGTTTGGGTGAACCATGTGAAATCCCTATGTCTATTTATTATATGTGTGATTATTAATTATCATTGAGAATTATACTGCATTCCCATTACCCTAACACAACCACAAAATATTTTGTGATTCCTTTAATTGACTCTTATAAATCTACCTAAAAATCTAAATACATCAAAACTGAGAAAGAAAATTTCTCTTACCTTGATTAACACAATTTAAAACTAAATACAACAAAATCGAGAACGAAAATTTCACTTATCATATTGAAGTTTTTGGAAGTAAAGAGTTAATTATTATCAAATGCATTTAAAAAATTCAATATAACAAAATGTAAAATGAAGAGAAATTGTTTAATTGTTTTACTTTTTAATTTAGAGAATTAAAATGTTGGGCTAAAAGTGATCAATGTTAACATTTTATTAGTATTCATTTAAAAATTCAATATAACAAAATGTAAAATGAAAAGGAATTGATTAATTGTTTTAATTTTTTAATTTAGAGAACTAAAATGTTAAGCTAAAAGAACAAAATGTAAAATGAAAAGGAATTGATTAATTGTTTTACTTTTAATTTTAAAAATTCACATAACAAAATGTAAAATAAAAAGGAATTGATTAATTGTTTTAATTTTAATTTAGAGAACGAAAGTGTTAAGCTAAAAGAACAAAATGTAAAATGAAAAGGAATTGATTAATTGTTTTACTTTTTAATTTAGAGAACGAAAATGTTGAGCTAAAAGGTGATCAGCGTTAACATTTGATAACATTTTAAAAAACTTAATATAACAAAATGTAAAATGAAAAGAATTGTTTTATTATTTTACGTTTAATTTAGAGAACATTGATCAATGTTAACATTTTAAAAATTCAATATAATAAAAAATGTAAAAGAAAAGAAATTGTTTAATTATTTTACTATTTATTTAATTTAGAAAACTAAAATGTTGGACTAAAAGTGATTAGTATTAACATTCTTAATAGTAAAGAGTTTATTATTAATTATTATAACAAAATGCAAAATGAAAAAGGAATTGTTTAATTGTTTTACGTACTATTTAATTTGAGAATCAATATTTTTTAATATTTTTTAATAGTTAAAAAATTATTATTAATTATTATGATAAAAATTCAATATAATTAAATCATAAATAAAAATTTATTTTGATATTTTATTTTAATTTATTTTTATTATAATTCCTTTAACATGACCATTTAAATTACATATGTAATTGAAACAATCAAACTAATCCAAAATGAAATATATTAATCATTAAATTTCAAAATCAAAACGCTCATTATTCATTAACCCAAATATTAAACTCACTTCAATTTGTTTACACACAATTTCATTTATTACTCTTTAATAAATGGTTTTATTTACTATTTCTTAATAAATTAAATGTATAACGTAAAATATTATTTTCTTGAATTATTAATAATTGATTTTTTCCGACATCATAATCAATTTTAAATTAATTTAATTTAATTTAATTTTTTAAGCAAAAAAGGGAGGAACCTATTGTATTAATCAGGCAAACTACAAAAATCCTTTTGAATGTTAATCGGCTCCTCTGGCCGAAAAACTAAACAGGACAATCTGATTGCCATTTGTCCCACCAAGGAAAACTGTGGCATATGGAAGCCATTAGTATGAAAGTGTTCCTTTAGATTACTACTTACAACATATTGAAATTTTAACAAAGCTAGAGCCCTAGTTCTAACCAAAACAAAACCTCTAACCAGAAACATTAACTTTAGCAATTACCCAGTGGTTTCAACATATCCTCCATTCTTTCCTGCTCTGGTTGGCAACGCGAAGGGTTGTGCACACGCTAGCACCATTGTGTCAGGACGCATGGAGGCATCATACACCATGTCTAAGCACAGGTTGATTTGGAGGCTCCAGTGGATTTGGTCTTCCACCAAGATTCTCATTTCAAATATCAACTCCAAGTCTTTTGGGTGGAGGACTGGCATAGGGGCTCTGCAATTGTCCCGTACTCAACTATCCTCCACCTCGCCTGCCTCGCGCTTATCCTGTTGTCCTCTTTGAGCTTCCTAGTGGTCCGCGTCCATTGAGAATTCACCTGCTGCTGAAGTCGTCGTCACGTCCACATATTCCAAGATTTCTTCTATGACATAGCAAGTGGTGGGTTCCTCCATTTGTTTTCCTTCCTTATGACTATGCGATGTCCCTGTGGCCCGTAGCTTAGCCTCGCCCATAAAGTGCTGAAGATCTCAATTATCTAGAATCAGAAGAGGAGATATTCTCTGAGGAACCTGATGGCAGTTCTTCCAGAAAACCTCCTCCACATAGGCCATGAGAGGCGACCTGGACTTCCTAGTTCTATGAATTCTCTGCGTCCGAGCCATGGACAATGCCCTTTCGAAATTATGATGTCTCTTCCCATCAGCATCGAAGCATACTGTGTCATGTCAGCGAGGCCTAGACTCTTCCTCGACATGTATATGAGTGCAGCAATGACCTAACTTCAATGGGTGGCTACCTCTACACTAACGCTTTTAGGGCCTTCAAATCCTCGACTCCACGACTAAATGCATTGTCTCCTCGTCTTCAATCAGCCGATAAACATGAGGGTGATCGTGACATGATTAGCCATTAAGGATATCCCCCTAGTGCCCTATGCGTCCGTCGTCTTCACGCATGTGAGAGGGCTCTTCCCATGGGCCTAGCTGCTCGGACTTACTCCCATCTTAATGGTGAGGAGATGGAAGCCGATGGCCTGTATTTAAGGCCCATCCAGTTTCTGATCAAGGTGGCTCTGGTTAAGTATAGCAAAATCTCATCTGTGGAATTTTATTTAAAATTATTAATATCATAATTTATTAAATTTATTTGACTATTAATATATAATTTATTAGTTTTATTAAATTTATTTGAAATATTAATACCATAATTTATTAATTTTAAAATGTTCTAATTAATTTTATATTATATTATAAACATTTAAAAGTATTATAAAATATTTATAATATATATAAAATTATAAAAACATATTAAAAAAAAATGGTGTACATAATTATATATTATAAATACTAAGAATTATATATTTTTAAAATAAATAATTAATTAATAAATAAATAGTGGAAAATTTTATATCATCTATAAAACTAAGAATTATATAAATAAATAGTAAAGAAGTTTATATCATTAATCAATTAAAAATTATAGAAGACAAATATAAGAAAATAAATATAAAATAATGTTTATATATATATATATTTATTATTATTAAAATTTAATGATATTGAAAAATTAGTTATTATGAGTTCACTCAAGGTTTTCAAAGATATGGTGATAAAAATTTGAAAAAAAAAATTCATAATTTAGATGAATGAATGGTTTAAGGTAAATGTAAAATGAGTTTGAGAATAATATAAATTAAAATATTGGAAATGGTTATTATAAAAGATAAATATAAGAAAATAAAAATAATGTTTATATATATTTTTATTATTATTAAAATTTAATGATATTAAAAAATTAGTTATT
Source organism: Picea sitchensis (assembly GCA_010110895.2). Taxonomy (NCBI): domain Eukaryota; kingdom Viridiplantae; phylum Streptophyta; class Pinopsida; order Pinales; family Pinaceae; genus Picea; species Picea sitchensis. Next base: position 6,393 of record SNQJ01S0231250.1, on the reverse strand, counting down.
ATGAGTTCCAAGGTTTTCAAAGATATGGTGATAAAAAATTGAAAAAAATAAAAATTTCAAAATTTAAATGAATGAATGATTTAAGTTAAATGTAAAATGAGTTTAAGAAAAATATAAATTAAAATGTTGAAAATGGTTTAAGGTAAATGTGATAATATAAAATGAAATTTAGAATGGAGTATATATATATATATATATATATATATATGTGTGTGTGTGTGTGTGTGTGTGTGTGTGTGTGTGTGTGTGTGTGTGTGAATTTAAAATGTTTTATTTATGGTTGATATAGAATTTAGATATTGAAATATTTTATTTATGGCGATATAGATTTTTTTATTAATATTTTTTAAATGTTATTTGTACCATGTTGAACATGGAAGGAATTCCACATCTCTTTAGACTAGTACAACTCCTCTTTCCACACATTTTTATGATAAAAATGATTACTACTGTTTAATAAAACCAATTTTAATATATTAAATTTAAAAATAAAAAATAATGAAAAATTAATTAGATTTCTTTAAAATTTTATTTATATATTTTTACATATTTAAGATAGATTTAATGAATGATTTAAGGTATCTATAAAATGAGTTTCTATACTTTGATATGTAAAAATAAAGCGAAAAAAATCCATTCCAATAATTTATTTCTTAAAAAATTTGCAATTAATTTATATTTATAAATATATTTAAGATTATTTTTAGTATTTTTGGTCTATTTGTTATTTAGGTTTATGAATTAACACATCAAAGACTATAAGGTTTATTATAAAAACAATTAAAAACATGTTGAATATATAGTATTAGTGTTACATTCAAAATTTGTAGAATTTTATATTAATGTTGAATTTCCATATAGCAAAGGTTATTATTGTATACTTTATTTGCTAGATTATTTTAATAACATTAATATTTTTTGTTAAAAAATATAATGTATTAATTAGATCTATCTTAATTTTAGATTTATTGACCATCCACAAGGATCAAGTTCAAGGAGAGGAAAAACTTTTTTAGATTAAAAAACTTTGATGAAAGGTTTGCATGATAGATATGGAGATAAGATGGATTATTTTACTTGAGGTCAACATTGAAGTATCATATTTATGGTGGATATACATAATTTTTTAGTTATTTATATTTTTAATGCCACATGTCAACATATTGAGCATTGAAGGAATTACACATCTAAGCTTCATTTAAGTGCTATAAGATTTTTTACTTTTTTCAATTGCTTTATATGATGGTGGTGGTGATTGACATAGACATTGAAATATCTTATTTATGGCCCACATTGAAATATATTTTGTTCTTAATATTTCTAAATGTCATGTGTAACTCCATACATTGCTCCAAGGTGGCAGGAGCGAGAGGGGTCATCATTTGCCCATGAGGAATTCAAGCACTCTCCATCCATTGGAATTCAGCATCACAACTAATAATCAAGTCGAAGCCTATGCCATGTACCAAGGCCTCTTCCTCACCAAAATCCTGAACATCCACTCCCTCTCAGTGACTGGGGACTCTAAGATAATCATAGGCCATGCACACAAAGGATCCCACCCCCGGGGCCTCCCACTTAAAGGCCATTCTCCAATGAATTTTGGCGACCATCAATCACTTCTTCAATATCTCCCTCTTCCATGTCCTCAGAAGAAACAATCAACTAGCAGACGCTCAAGCAAATCAAGCATCTGGCCTGAGAAATCTCGTTATAGTTAATCTGCCTTTTGACCATTACAAACCTATCCCATGACCATCGCCACTACCGCAAACAAAGACAACTTCACCTCAACATGACGTGGAATTGGAAGTTGATCCGGTCAGAATTCATCCATCATAACGCTCCCTCTGCCCCTGACACCTGTCACACATGACAACTGCCACCAGCTACCCCACCTCACCTCTGGACACCCAAACACGCTCCCCTTCACCTCAACGTGTGTCATGTTGCTCCTTATAATCATCTCCCCCAACTTAGGAGGTCATTTCGACGCCTCTTACTTCTCTTACGTGGAAATGTCCGGAAGTGGGAAGAAATTGTTCAAGATTCCTAGGGCGTACTTTATGCATTAATTTCGTAATGTGAATGGTACCACCACCACCAAATGGTATGGCCGCAGCCTTCATGGCTAAAATTGGGAAATCGACTCTATTCGTTCTTTTGGTGGTCCAAACAAAGGTAATGAGCATATCATAGAGGAGGGTTTCATCTCGCTATTCTATTCTTCACAGAGTGTAGTGATTCTCACTTCCTCCCTGCTATCGCATTAATTCCATTCCTCAAGGTAATTCAGTGACAGAGAGTTGATATTGGACAAAATGAGAAGGCAAAATCAACACGCAGTTTCAGTGGAAGAGCAAGATGAGTTGGTTAGCATGGTGCAAAACCTACAAATTCAACTCAAATCCCTTTCATCGCAAGTCTTATCCATAACAGAAATTACCATTCAACATCGGGGAGAGCAACAAAGGAACAAGGATGAGTGTGAAGTGTTAAGGCATCAGATAGAAGCTCTTCAATTTTTGGCTGGGCCTGCGTCGCCTTCAACCCCCCCCTTCCTACAATCATCTCCAGCAACGGCTTCCCCGCCAGCAGAGATCCATGGACCGTGGATCGATTCCTCACCCCATGGCCTCCAACAAAGAGGAAGAATCCCTTGCACCGCATCAAAACAAAATTTAAGTGTATGTAGTGTTTTATTATTCTTTTACTAGGCTCTTTTTGCATGGTTTTCACCGTAGCAGCTCAAATAGGATTTAGCGTTTTAGTAAAAAATTCCCCTGCTCTTCACTTTTTTCTGGGAGCATACATGGGAGTGAATTTTGATCTCTGCAGCTCCTATAACACATATTTTGTACTCCTCCCGTATTTACTCACAATTCTTTTCATAAATTTCACCTCTGCTTCTGCTAAAAAAAAAGTCCACATTAAGCCCAACAAGAAACATTTCACTTTTTATTCACTTATCTCTCTCTTAATCCATCTCAACTCTAGAAATATAGTTACCAACTTAACTAGAACTCTACTCTTTTTTTGGGGGATCACATTTTTACTTGTTTTGAAAATTTAGGCTACCAAAGAGTACCCCACCTCGCTTTTTATGTTGTTTTCCAATGTATCTACATTATTTTAAATTCTTATTTTTCATCTATTTTCAAATTGTTCAATTTTTTTTCAATTGTGTTTTTTCATCATTTTCAAATATTTCTATTTTTTTATTCAATGGTTTTTAATCATGTTTCCATGCTTCATCTAATGTTAAAATTTAAAATTTACTTTTTTAAATTAAGATTTTCATATAATTATGTCCTTAATTAATTTATGGTTCAAGATACGTTTTAAATATAGTGGAAAAATATCATTTTTTAACACATTTTTTACCTTTTATTTTAATACATAGAAACAATTGTACTTGTTAAATAACACTATTTTAAATATTTAGCAAAAAATTAATTCATTTTTTTTATACCAAACTCAAAAAACTAATAAAAACAAAAAAGAAATGAAATAAAAGAAAATCTATATTAAAGAAAAAGAAAATAAAACCATAAAATTATAAAACCAATCTTTTTTTTTTTTAAAAATAAAATAAATTTAAAACATATATATAAAAACTAAATTAAAAATTTATATAGGCTTAGACTTCCAAATAAGGATTTAAAATTAATAATTTAAATAAAAAAAAAAAAAAAAAAAAAAAAAAAAAAATAAAATTTATATAAAAACTTAAAAATAAAATTGAAGCAAAAAAGTTCATAAAAAATTAAAAAAAAAAAATAATTAAAAAATTTATATTATATAGAGAGAGATATTCGCCTACCACATGGAGCAAGCGTCTAAGTCGCTGTGGTCACCACGTGACTGGTTTGGTTTATGGGTTGGGGCTATGCCCTATTACAATCTCTCTCTCTCTCTCTCTCTCTCTCTCTATATATATATATATATATATATATATATAGGAAAAATAATTGATAACAAAGATAGGTTGATCTCTGTCAAAGTAAGTTGTAATGACTATAAATATAACATACTCAGAAAATATCCAAGCTTAAAAGGGTCAGGAATATTTATAAATGAAGACCTCATTCCTAAAGGCCAAGCTGAATTAAGGAAGGAAGTTCAAAAGGTAAAAGAAGACAGGAAATAAGGAAAATGGGCAATAATTAGAAATCGAAAAGCTATTGTTAGGGATAGAGACCAAAAGGATAATAATAAATAGGAATTTGGGACACTCGGGATCCTTTTTTGGAATTGGCATGGCTTTCCATGGTGCAAAGGTCCTATGATAAGTTGGATCCCAAGTGATATTGATATTATTTGTCTAGTTGAATCTTGAGAGCACGAGGAGTCTAAGGTCCCTAACATAGAAGGATTTTCTTGTGATCGGCATAGAACAAAAGGTCCCACCATAGAGGGATAGGAGGCATACCTTGTTATATTAGAAAGAGCATTTCTCTTCACATTCAACTTCATAAGATCGGCCCTCTCAATAAATACATTTGGATAGAAATTTTAGACACCAATGCTAAGAATATGTATATAGCAATTTGCTATTTTGCACCTATTAATTCTATTTTTTATAAGAAAAAAAATCTAGATAGAAACTGTCCCTATAATAATTTAGAACAAGATATTTATAGTTTGAAAATGAAGGTAATCAGGGATAATTTTAGGGATGGAAATTTATTTTGAAATGTCGAAACCTTGGAGAATCTTACTGGTCCTTTATATGTCAACTATAAATGTTTGGCGATATTTTTGTTAAAATATTCAAATTTCTAAGGATTTTATATAGTTTTTATAAAATTTTGACGATTTTTAAGGTAAAATATTTTTTTCCTATAAAATCTGGGCAAATAATTTTTAGAATGACAAATCTTTTTTGGGAAAAAACATGGAAAATTAGCCCATGGGCGAAATTTATCCGCTAAAATTTCCCCTAAAGGTAATATCCTCCTGCTAGGAGACTTTAATGCTATGACTGCAACTAAACAAGCTACTCTTTTAAGTACTCATTCCAACCATAATACTGTGTGGCTAGATGAGGACCTTGTTTTATATAATAGCTACAAAAGAAGCTCTGAAGACATAATTGAGAATTTGTTTGGTACTGAGTTGGTCAAGCTCGACAACTCTCAATTCCTAATAATTTGCAATGGAGTAGTGAAGTGGCCAAACTCCAACCAGATGACTTGTCTTCATGGGCTAGGTAGTAGTGTCATAGATTATGTGATATCTAATATCCCCATTTTCAACCAAATAGCAACTTTTGACCTTCTAAATGACCATGAACCTGAATCTGATCATAAAATTTTAATCCTAACTCTAAAATTTTCCATGCACATGAGCAACATTGAAGAGAATTATGATAATCAAAGGAAATTGTTCTTTGAAAAAAGTAAAGTTGACCTTTTCTTAAAGGATTTAAATAGTAAATTAAATATCCTAACTTATAAGGACAACATTGAAGAACTCTACCATAATTTTACAACTACCCTTTCCACTTCTATTAACAAGTTCTCTTTCACAGTATCCTGTAAAAAGAATAATAGAACGACCAACCCTTGGTATGATAAAAGAATGTAAAATTTCTAGGAAATCCATTAGGGATGCTTCTAATGAGTCCTTAAAACTCGATAAGATCAATACGTACAAATCCCTAATTAAAAGGGGGAAAAAATGTACTATATCAATAAAAGGCAAGAGCAACTTTCACAACTATCTAAGCTAGATCCTAAGAAGTTCTGTAGCCAAATTCTAAACCGTAATACTAAATAAAATAATATCATTCCCTTAAGGGACTGGAATTCCTACCTTAAAAGTATTTATGAGTTCCCTAATGCCATGGACACCATTCCTATTGTCCATACAGAGGATGAAGTTTTTTCTTTAGATGACATAGAGTTCGGGGTTAAGCGGCTTTCAAATGGGAAAGCTAAGGACATTGAAGGCTACCAAGCTGAAATTTTTAAAATCGGAGGGCCTATCCTTATCCCTCACATACACAAGCTCTTCAATTTAACAGTCAAGTAGAGATTCCCTAAACCTTGGACGCAAAGCCTCATTTTTCTTATTTTTAAAAATGGGGATAGAAACATTCCCTCTAATTATAGGACCATTATGATTAGCCCGATTTTAGCCAAACTTTATGGAATTATTTTGGAAACGAAGATTAACCTTTGGCTAGAAAGTCACGGTAAAAGAGCTAAATGTCAGGTTGGGTTTAAGAGATATCATTCAACTATGTACCATCTTGTTACCTTTAGGATCATTGCAGGAGAGTTCTGCAATACTAAAACCAATCTTTTGTGTTGTTTTGTTGACTTTAGAAAATCTTTTGACATGGTTCCTAGGAAAAACCTTTGGAATAGGTTGGAAGAGATAAAAGTG
>SNQJ01S0231248.1:1554-14081 GCA_010110895.2 Picea sitchensis | reverse complement strand
AAAACTATACCCAAGTTAAAAAAAAAAATCGTTCAAAATGGAGTCTGGGAATTAAAGTTATCACTTATTTAAAATTAGCCTTTTTTTTAGGGTTTTTCTAGCGATGACTGTGAATTTTGAAAATTAGATATCTTTTCATAGAGTACACGGATTTCAGTCAGTATGATGCCAATAGATCTAGGGAAGTCGTGGAATTTCACAATTGGGGTCATCACAGTCAATATGAGAATTATAGAAGAAATTATGGTTATTTTACCTTTTTCATCTCAACCACTACCTTGAAAAGTAAGTTATTTTCCAATGATTGTAGAGCTCTTTTTTGGATTAACAAGTTCTCAAATTTTTATATTTTTTTCGAGACATGTTTTGATGTCTTTAAATAACATAGTGATCTATCGTTTAGTAGGTAACATTGTGGTTAGGGAATAATACACACATGAAATATTAGTGGAATCACACTGTTGGAAACCATTTGTAACACTTGTTGTTACCCCTTCAAGTAGTACCACATTCGATAGTACCTGTATACATAATCTAACTTCCACATACCCTCATGTATATAGGAATTCCCCTAGGTATACCTAAAAACATCTTTAGATAAACTGATTAGTATACTTGAAACTAGTTTTAGATAAAATAATCGGCCATATTTTTTCCATAGGAAAATGAGAAAAATACTAGGGGAGATCACTCTCTAGTATATGGGTGGTCAAGTATTATGGTTAAGGGCATGTTGAATGTCCTTAATTAGTGCCTTAATATATTGGGTTGAGTACTATTGTTGGACCCCACACATATATCATAGATCCATAACACCTGACACTCCATTGTTCTCAAGGCCTGATAACATTTTTCAGTGAGATCATCCATGGTGGATCCCTATAAACCACCTCATATGAGAATCCTGATCAATATGATCACCTCCTCTATTGCCAATAGTTGGGATCAAAAGTTGTATGAGAAGTTGGATAAGAAGTTGGATGAGAAATTTGAGAAGTTGGTTGAGAAGTTGACACCTATTCTAGCTCAAGATATACTAGAAAAAGGAACCTGGAATGTAGAGCACATTGAGATACATTGGGAAGAAGCTTCTAACTTGGGACTATTTAGCCACACACAGCCTTTTCGGGTCCTCATAGCCATAAACCAATGGATAATAACATATGGAACCATTTTCCTAAGGTGCACCTAAACAAGTTTAATGGCTATGACTTGTCAAGATGGGTACATTACTTTTTATATACCTAATCCTTGGGATTATTGTATAATTGTAAAATACCTAATACTGTGGTATTATGGTATAATTTTGAAATACCTAATTATATGGTATTATGATATAATGGAGTGTTGCATACCTAATCTTTTGGATTATGGTATAATTGTAAAATAGTTGTAAATATTAATTTAGGAAAGTATGAAAATTCATAGGTGAATGTCAAGTGTCATCGGACCTCTTGGAAGATGAAACCAAGAATCACCTCAATGTGTTTATGTATGACTCATGGTAATTAAAAATCAATGCATGGAGTTCTTCAATCCCCATCTTATCAATCACAATATGGTTTATCATAAGGATAGTCATGTGATATCTACTTCTTAAATTATTACTATTGGAATGTCACTTTATATGATAACATTGAAGAAACCCATATTGTCAATCTCAAACATAACCTTTTATATTATTACTCTTCAATGTCATGATGTTAAATTTTATTGAAAACAACCCTATTATCAAATTGTTAATGTCCTAATGAGATATGTCTTTAAAGTCAATGATAGTATAAATTTAAAATGTCTCAATGTCAAATAATATTGAAGTCATCCTCTTAATTATTGCATTCATTATCGCCAGGTGACATAAAATTGAAAGGGAAGTATATTATCAACCTCAAACATAACCTCATATATTGTTTTCTTCAAAGTTTACCCTTTAAATGTCATAATGTAATTAATATCCAAGTCTACCACATTATCAATGTGTTAATGTTGCATGTGTCAATATTGAAGTCAACATCTTACTATCACAATATGGCATAATATTGCAATCAACCTAAATGTCATGGTGTGACATCTAGGTTGATGTCAACCTATGAATGTCTTAAAAAGAAAAAACCATTGAGGAACATTGGAAAGTGACATGTGCCTTTGTCAGGAATGTTGCAATGCAACAAAATCATTGATGATTGTTAAAATGTGACATAACCCATGATGAACATTGCAATGGGAAATAACAATTTAGGAATGTAAAAATGAAACATAACCTTTGATGAATGATGCATGACAACATTATCTTTGATGAAAGATGCAACCCAACATAACCTTTGACGTACTCTACAATGGGACATAACCATTGATAAATGCCACATTATGAAATAACTATAGTCCGCAATGATCACTCATAGTAAAGCATGCTCAACCATAGTATAACTTTCTTAACCATATTCAGTCATGGTCAACCATTGTCAAACATGGTGAACCATATTCAAACATAATCAAACTTTGGTGAAACCTTTTCACACATATTCAACCATAGTCAAACATGGTTATGCATGGTTTAACAATGACCAAACATTGTCAACCATGGTTAGTCTATAGTCAACCATTATCAAAATGGTCTACTTATTCAACCATAGTTATACATGGGAAACCAAATTGAACCATATTCACCCATGGTCAATAATTGTCAAACATGCTCACCCGTAGTAAACCTTACTCAAACATTCTCAACCATGGTGAAACATAATGAAACATGGTCACTCATTTTAAACCATGGTCGAACATTCTCAACCATAGTAAAATGTGCTCAACTATTCAGACATTATCAAATATGCTCAAACATGGTCAACCCTTGTGAAACATAGTCAAGCATAGTCAAACATGCATAACCATAGTCAAGCATGTGTTAACCTTGGTCTACCAAAGTGAAACATGGTGACCCATAACTAAACAATTTCAACTATGGACTATAGTCAAACATGGGAAAATATGGTTAACCATGGTCATCCATCATAAACCATAGTCAAATATGGTCAACCATTGTTATCCATTGCCACACTTACTCATGATTATCTCCAGCCAAAGTCAACCGTATTCAAACATGGTACGCCATACTCAAACATATTCAACAACACTCTAACATGGGTAACCTTGGTCACACTGTATCAACGATTGTTAACTTTGCTCACCAAAATTCAACCATAGTCAAAGATAGACGAACATGCTCTTTCTTGACCAACCGTAGGAAAACACAATCAAATATCGTCAACCATTGTCATACATTGTGAAACAAAATCAACCAAGGTAAGTCATAACTTACCATGTTGAGCCATTATTAAAAATAGTCAACCATAGTTTAACATTTCGATAATGGTCGAAGAGTCAAACATCGTCAACCATGGTCAACAATGTCTAACATAATCAACCTTTCTCAACCATAATCAAATATGGTTAACCACATAACTAATGGTCACCAATATCAAATAGTCAAGAATGTTCAACCATAATAAACAATAATCTACCAAGATTGAACATGATTAATCATAGTTACACATAATCAACCATAATAACCATAATTAAAAATTATTAATTTTCAATATTATTTATATCAATATTTTAACTCAAAAAGCATGAATCCTAGCCATGCACTTCAAACTAACACAATCTCATAATCAAATGTTGATATATGTTAATGGATGTTATTTTCCAACTTTTTTTACTATTTTTTTATCTAATGACTTAGATAGATATGGGATGTTTTGAAAACCATTTAATAGTTATGATGGGACGTTTGCAAAGCATAAATCCTAGCCATGCACTTAAAACTAACACAATCCTATAATAAAATGTTGATATATGCTAATGGAGGTCATTTTCCAACTTCTTTTACTATGACCTAGATAGATATGGGATGCTTTGAAAACCATTTAATAGTTATGATGTAGATAGATATGGGATGTTTTGAAAACCATTTAATAGTTATGATGGGATGTTTAGAAAACCATTTTAGGTTCTTAATTCGTTTTTGATGTTATGTACATCATTTGGAGCGAGGTTTCACTGGGATTAATCTTGTCTAGCAATGTGCGATTTACTAATGTTTATTGTTTTTTTTTTTCAAGTGCGTGAGTTGGATGCTATTGCTTGTTATTTTCAATTGAATTTTTATGCAATTTTTTTATTTTTATGTTGAAATTTGTACATTTATTGATCATGGCCACATTTAATAGGTTTTTAGTGCTTAATCAATTTTGTATAGACAAGATTAAATATTGATGGAATATTCTTAGTAGTTTCAATAAATTAATGGTTGTGATTTCAACCACTAACTTCCTCACTATTATAAAGACATCATATTTAAAATTTACTATGGTGGCTAGCTGATTACCATGTATGAGTGATTAGGGTTTCATTTTCTAGGCGAACCTAAACTTTTGGCCTTCACCAGCCACGTTCTGGACACACTGCCTTCTTCCAACCAACTCCTTCAGACTCAGTTTCTCTTTCCCAATAGTTCAGATTTTGCAAGCCGTCTTTATTTAATATTGCAAGATCCAATTTATTCCAAACCAACAATATAACAGGTATGACAGTTACAGCTAATACCAAGGCGATTTTCTTTCCGGACAATTCAGATTTATTTTAACACTGTGTTTTATTTTCAGAACAAACCAAAACCTTTCTGCTTTCAACAGCCACGAATTTGTGCATGTGCTAATGTATATGTCACGCGTTGGATGCTACCAAATAATAACGGTATGATTGAAAGTTCGAGGCAATCTAAGAACGTTTCAACTTTGCATATTGGAAGGTTCTATATGTTTGTCAACCGTGAAAATCCAGAACTGGTCACAGTATTTCTGTCGAAAACATGCATACGCGCTGTAGAATTAGGAATGGAAGCATCTCACGTTTTATCAACGCGGATTTCCAAGTAAACCCAACAAAATCAAAATATTCAAAATGTTATATCACGACCGCGTTCGTTAACTTCGAATACAGGCAATCTTCGTCAATATTGTAGCTTACGCAACTATTACAAATCTTATTATTGCCATGTAGTTGAACAGTTCCACTGTCCAAATTCTCCTATGTTCAGTCGCTGATCTCAATCTATGATCAAATTCCTTCACCAACCCCAGAATTTTCTACTGATTGTAGAAGAAGACTCTGTCGCCGTTGGCAATTTACATATATAAATTCTCGCGGGGCTCAGTTCCTATCCAGTACATTAGATTGGTTTTCTTCTTTATCTGTCACGAATTCATTCATTTGGAAAGAGCCCGCTTGTTGTTTACGAAAATTTGTAATACCAGGAGACGTTGAGTTCAGTTCAAACAGTTTTGATTACAAAGCCTAGGAAATACAGGTCGTATAATCCAAAAACAGACCCTGATAACTTCAACCTGGTTGATCCCCCGAAGCGTAACACTGTTAACGTTCCAGTTAATGGATGGACGGCTATAAGATTTGTAGCAGACAACCCTGGTAAGCGTATATACATCTACATAGTTTCATCTTACACTTCATATTGTTGGTGTCTACATTGTTTCCGAGAGCCATTCATATTTTTTTAATTAATCATTTGTTGGCTCTGTCTCTATATATATACAGGTGTTTGGTTGTTTGCTCTGTCTGGTTATCTCCTCCTCCGTTTGAAGAACTCTGAGTTTCTTTGTTGCTGTGGTGGGCCATTCGAGCGATGCTCCGAGATGTCATACTTTTTGGAGTGTTATTTGTCGATTGAACACTCTTGTCACTAGGGCCTTTCCCCTGTTGTGTGTACAATTTAGTGCAACTTTGCACTGTGTCCACATCGTCGACATCAGAGGCAAGAGCGTTGTCGCCACTGTGTTTGTTTTCGGGTTGGTGTTTTTTTTTAAAACAATCGACGACACCAAGTGTTTGTAAATGTTGTCGAAAAATATTATAGGGGTCGAAGCCTCTTATGATTTCATCATATCTCAGGTTGGAGACACTAGAATGCGTTGCGAATTCCTCAATTTTCTTTACATTTTTCAACATGAACTCCCCTACTTTCCAAGGCAGAGGAATGAACTATTTTTTCTTCTTCTTTTGCAATAGATGCAACCAGTAATTGTATTGACGTGCTACTTCTACAACAAACATTATATCAATAATGTGACATGGAAGGAGAGAAGGTATTTCCATGGAGCCAAAAATTCTTATGACAATGTAATTATCCAAATGTTCGAGTGTCCCCTTCGTGTCCAAAAAACTGGTTGCTTGTTCAGATATGCGGGGAGCATCTTCTCCTAACAATTTTTTTTTAAATAGACATGAAGCCATTAAAAACTTCATAGAAATAGTGGGAAGCCTTGTGCTTCCACAAGGCCTGGTACCAGAATGTTACTGGGTGGAATTCGCAGTTGACATTCTTGGAGAGAGACAGTTGTGGAAACTGATAGGAATGCGTTATCGCAAAAACTAAATAGGACGACATATAAAATTTATTTTCCCTTTTGAATCTTGACAATTGGGAACAAATTTCATGGGAAATTAACTTGCCCCAATAAAAAAATGGCTTGTTTGTTGACTGTGAAATACAAAATATAAAGACCCATCCGGGAAACAGTTGTTGTGGACTTGTTAAGAACCAAATATCAATATAGCATAGAAAAACCTTAGAAAAAGTACTCAACACCTTGAAAAAGAGATAATTTCAGATAATAAGCCTCTTCGAGGGGGAAACCTCCTTTTAGCCCACTTAAATGTTCAAGTACAAGATGATTGTAACACCCTGTTTCCCCTAGTCTGTAAAAATAATTATGCTGGCCAAGAACTGTGGCAAACTCAAAGATGTGAATGTGTGATTTTGAATGGACCTTAGTATACAAGGTCAACGAATGTAAATTGACATTACGAATATATATAAATATATTGTAGGACTGCTGAGACGGGGATGTGCTAGAAAAGAGACCACGATGGATGAAGAAAGGTGGTGGAAGGCACCTGGAATGGTGGCGTTAACTTCCACCGAAACCAATACCGTATTTGGACTTCACTGGCCCGAAGAACCAAGAGCGGCTCGCTGGCCCCAAATTAAATCACTCGCCAGGTTGGTAAGTAAATGGCTCCTCATGAGTAATGAGGGATGAGGGTGAACCTCCCATCCGTAGAGTCCTCAGACCTGACCACCGTGAGGAAGATCGTGCCACACGGAACCTCGCAAGAGAAAGAAAGGCATGGGGGCAGACAGGAGGGGAGATCAGAGGAGAAGATCAGAAGAACTCTGGAAAAATATACAGAGTGAGTGATAGCAGAGACGAAGGAGATTAACCTTCGTTCTTGGTCACTGGCGAATAAAGACTCAGTCTTGTAGCATCGTGGTCTCAGCTCAGGGGTGGCTAGTGGTAAATCCTTTTGGAATTGCTGAGCCTACGGTTGGGTGGAAACGAGCCCCCCTCTCAGCAGTTGCATCACCTCTGGTGTTTTTCTGATAAGTGTCTTATATCTTGCATCTTGAAATTTATATGCTGACATGTATGCTCATAGTCTATGCAATTATGAATGGTTTCAGTATAAGACTGTCTGTGTGGTGTTTTGATCAGAAATGGTGGTTGCCTGCTTTTATTATAAAGACCATGTATGGCTTATGTTTATAGATAGATTTATATATACGTATATTGAACTAATTCATACTTCAAGTCTGCTTTCGGGAAATCGAGGCCTTTATTCGTCTCAAGAAATGCCCTGGATAGATCTCCCCATAGAGACATACTTCCTGGAAAGCTTACCAAGAACCTAAAATAGGATTTGATGGTGCAAGTCTTAGTAATCTTGCACGAGGAAGAATGGTCCTCTTAAAATCCCGATATTTTCGCATTTCGGCACCCAGGGTATCCAAGCGCGAGTCCTCTCGTACTCGCAAGTCCCAAAACCCTGATTTGCAAAATCCTGAAATGGCAGCGTGTGGATAAGTATCAATTGACGGATGAGATCCTGTCGGAATATCTGAGGTCAGTCACGACCGTTAGATTGGAGGAAGAAACGAGGGCATTAATGCCTCAACCCCTTTCCTTTTATCTTCGTAAGTAGCGAAGAAATCGGGACCGTAGATCCCCAGGGTCCGTGGGAGTATCTGGACTGTCCATTTATAGGGACACGTGGCTACCAGTAAGAATTTTGATGTTTCAGTACCCAGGAAAACAAAGGGCAAGAACCCTGATCATCACGAGTCGCGAAACCTCGATAATCGAAACTCCGAAATAGTTTAAGGAGTGGATGAGATAGGATAGTTCGGCATTTCGGTACCTGGGAAACCTAAGTGCGATTCCCTTTGTACTCGCAAGTCCCGAATCCCCGATCAGCGAAATTCCAATGGGAGAAACCCCGAAATAGATGCGCAGGTGTGAGAGTCGGTATTTCGGAGTTTCGGCTCCCGGAAGGTCTAGGTGCGAGATCTCCTATCTGCGTGTATCGTGAAACTCTAATTCGCGAAACCCCAAAGTTGGTCGAGGGTATGATGGAAGGATGTATCGACTTTTCGGCAACCGAGAATCCCAAGGGTCAGTCCTCTTGTATTCTTAAGTCCCGAAATCCCTACTTGCGGAGTCTCGAAAAGATAGAAGTGGAGAAGTTATTTATACTTCAGTATTTTGGCACCTGGGATACCTGACGGTAAGTTTTCTTATGTTCGCTAGTCCTAAAAACCTGGTCTGCGAATTCTCGAGATGGTCTGAGCAAAACATATATACAATTATACGTATGTTAAGATTTCGGAGTTTCGGCTCCCGGGCAACCTAAGTGCGAGACCTCCCGTCATCGCATATCTCGAAATCCCGATGGTGGAAAACCCGAAACAGGGAAGTATGCTTAGAGTTAGTATTTCAGAATTCAGCTCCCGGAAGACCCCGATGTGAGACCTCTTGTCATCGCATCCCACGAACTCCCAACTTGCGAAATCCTGAAGAAATAGAACATAGAGAAGTGTGGTATTTCGGTGTTTCAGCACTCGGGACATCTAGATGCGAGTGTCTTGTCCTCGCATATCGCGAAATCCCGACTTGTGAAACCCTGAAGTATGAAACCCCAAAAATGAGTATAGAGCGACTAGAGTTAATGTTTCGATGTTTCGACACCTGGTACATCTAGAGGCAAATGTCTTGTCCTCGCATATCGTGAAATCTCGATAGGCGAAGTCCCGAAATGGCTTAGCCCAAATAATATTGTGTGTTTCGGTATTTCGGTACCCGAGATACCTATTGGCAAGTTCTCTTATACTCGCCAGTCCCAAAATCAAGAAGTGCGAAACCCCGAAATAATAATAGTGTGGACGAGACGTGGTGTTTCTGTGTTTCGGCATCCGGGATACCCAACGGTAAGTTTTCCTGACATCGCATACCCCAAAATTTCGATATGCGAAACCCGGAAGGGTAGAATGCCCAAAACTTGTTTCAGCTTGTTGTTAACCTTGTTAAGCGGTTAGACCCATTTCGGGTTTCGACCCTTCAAAAGACAAGAGAGAAAGTGAAATATATGTATCACAATTTCCCGAATCGCGAAAGTCGATGAGAACCTCCCCGATAAGGCATGTGGTCATAGCCGTCGGTCATATGAGTGCGATTAAGGGATAGCAGGGTCTGTATCAAGCCCCATAGGGATTTGGGGAAGTCTGTTCCTCCGAGATCAGAAGAAAAGGCCGAATTTTTTTTATTTTCGTAGTAGTTGTGTTACAAATTGGCATCAGAGCATGGTTACAACACTTGGCCTACTTGGATTCATGAACGAGTTGTGCAGAAGCTCTGTTCGAAATGCTCCTAAAAGGAGTAACTCTCTGTCTTAACCTTCCTAATCAAAATATGAAGTTAAGAATGAAAACTCCTATTGTGTGTGTGTATATGTGAAAAATATGAATTATGTATTGGTTATAAATAAATATGAATATTGACTAATAACTAGCATTTGTCTTTTGCACCCAAGCGGACGATCAACCGCGGGAAATTACAGATGCATAGGATGGTGACTCACCATGAAGTGGGGGAGGGCTCCCACAATAGAGAAAAAGAGTCCGACGAAAGGAGGGCGGTAGGGACCCCTCTAGATCTAGCTGAGACTGTGAGGAGCCTCATGGTCGAATTACAAAGCTACAAGGATGACAATGAAAGGATGATGAAAGAACAAGAAAAGCAAACAAAAATTAATGCAGTTTTACTATAGATCTTATCCGACCTACAAAGACAAATGCAACATGAACCTGAGGTATAGAAACATGGTCATATCAGTGGCCACACTGAGAGGAGCACCTTGAAAAAGGTCCATCCCAGAGGTAAGGGACAAGCGACGAACGATTCCTCTGGGAAGGAAGCTAGCGGTTCGGAGGGCTCTTCTAGCAGAAGAACTAGTTCTTGTTCCTAAAGAAGACAGAAGAAGTGAAAGCTTTCCAAGGGTCATAAGTTCGAAGAATTCAGGAAGTCCAAACCACCCTCCTTCGACGGTGAAATAAAGAAGGGAGAGGATAAAGAGGCCTGGCTACTTGGACTAAAGAAGTATTTTAGAGTCCATGACTTCTCAGAAAATTTGAAGGCCTGAGTGGCCACCTTCAACTTGAACAGAAAGGCTTCCATTTGGTGGGAAGGCCTTAAGAATGTGAAAGGGGTTCGCGAAGAGGACCTGTCTTGGGAGCAATTTGAGAAATACTTCCGGAAGAAGTATTTGTTGAAAAAATATTTCGACGAGAAGACTAAAGAGTTTTATGAACTCAAACTGGGGTAACTCACTATAGAAGAATATGTCAACAAATTCCTCGATTTGTTGAGGTATGTACCTTATATAAAAGCAGAAAAGGCAAAGGTGCAACGCTTCATCAACAGAATACCTAAGGACTATCGGAACATAATTGAATTTGATGAGCCAAAGACCCTAGAAGGAACTATCCAAAAGGCAACCTATTGTCATGAATAGTTCGGACATTGAACAGAACCTTGCGAAGGATGGAAACAAAAGAATAGTTCAAGATTTCAGAAGAAGGGGATTAAGTCCCTAGGATTTAAGAACTATAAAAAGAACTCAAGGACGAGCTTCCTAGCCCAGAGCGTACACCAATAGAACTTTCCCTCCTTGAGCAGAAATAAAACTTCTGGATCTGTACCAGTGAAGGTTGATAACCCAAAGAGAGAACCTTTGAAATGTTGGGGTTGCAGAGAATAACATTTACTGAGAGACTGTCCGCACCGACAACAGAATAGTCATAAAGTTTATAACATCCAGGAAGCTACCACCATCAATGATGTGGCCAAGAGTGTGCCCCAAATTTATGCAGCCTTGGATAATAACCAAGTTGACCACTAGGCTTCAGTGGTGGAAATAGAAGGTATGATTTCCAACCATCTAGTGTCTATTTTGATTGACCCTGGTTCAAATTTGAGTTATATAGCCCCTAAAGCTGTTGATAAGTGTAAACTACAGCCACAAAAACATACCAAGACATGGTTGGTATAGCTAGCCACTGGCATCAAAAGAAGGGTAGCAGAGGTCATACCAACCTGCCAATTAATGCTGGGTGAATTCCCCACCAAGCAACCCTTAACATATTACCCCTGGGATAGTATGATCTGTTGATTGGTATGGACTGGCTAGCCACCCATAAAGCTAGATTGGATTGTTACCATAAAACCTTAAAATGTTTAAGTAAAGAAGGGAAAAGGATAACCCTTTAGGGGATCCGAAAACCTGTCTCGGTGAGACAAATATCAGCTCTGCAAATGAGAAAGTATTGCCAAAAAGGATGTCCCCTATATGCAATTCAGGTGTTGAAAACTATTGAAGATGACAAACCAAGCCTCGAAGACCACCCTACCCTGAGAGAATACAGAGATGTGTTTCTGGAAGAGGTACCGGGTCTACCTCCAAGAAGAGACATAGAATTCTCGATAGAAATTGCACTGGGAGCGGTGTCGGTGTCTAGGACACCCTACCGGATGAGCACACCCGAGTTAGTTGAACTCAAACTGCAATTAAGAGAAATGATGGATAAGGGCTATATCTGGCCCAGCGTGTCTCCATGGGAAGCACCAATCCTATTTCTCAAAAATAAGGATGGTACCCTTAGACTGTGTATAAATTATACACAACTCAATAAGGTAACCATAAAGAACAAGTACCCCTTGCCCAATATTGATGACCTATTCGACCAATTAGGGGGTGAGTCTATTTTCTCAAAGATTGACTTGAGGTCAGGATACCATCAAGTCCGAATTAAGGGTGAAGACATCCATAAAACTGCCTTCCGGACGAGGTATGGTCACTACGAGTTTGTGGTAGTGCCATTTGGGCTAACCAATGCGCCTGCCACTTTCATGTGCTTGATGAAAAATGTACTCAACAAATTCCTAGACAAATTTGTGTTGGTTTTTATCGACAACATATTAATTTACTCCAAGAATAGAGAAGAGCATGAAGAGCATCTTAGGATTGTGTTGCAAGTGCTAAGAGAACATCAGCTCTATTCCAAATTCAGCAAATGTGAATTCTTCTAGAAGCAAATACATTACTTAGGCCATGTTCTATCC